>PVIU01012690.1:40414-59062 GCA_004026605.1 Ondatra zibethicus | reverse complement strand
CCTCACAGTCTAGCCAAGCTTAATTTCAATGTAATACTTAGACTCCTTAAAATAGAATGTTTACTAAAACTTCTGTTATGCATTCCTTGCTTAATATTGTTTATTGTTTGTAATTTTGCATTTGGTGTCTGTTCCAATTGTATATAGCTATGTTGGGTTTGGATTAATCCTGTTTAGACAAAAGGGGGAGATGATGGGGTAAGAGCCACTAGCCAATCACATCAAGTTGGGGTGTGGCTACTGGGACCCCAGGTAGAAAATTGAGAGAACTCAGGTACGATCTCTCTCCATGCGGTGTCCGCCAGAGGGATTGGATCGCGACTTTGGTAGAGTGAGCTCCCCTTTTTCCTTTCATTAAAAATACCTGTTTTTATTGAGCTAGCTTGGTTATTGATTTGTGCCGACTTGATAATTCGTCATCACAGCATTATATTAAATGAAGTCAAACTGACAATATGTCTTCTAAATTACAAATAAATTACAATAAATCATTTATCTAAAGTCGGGATTGATAAAAGAAAGTCCATTCTCCTGTATTTTATTCCATATAGTACTTGAAATCTTAGCTGTGACACTTAGATAAGAATAAATGATAACAATAAGAATGGAAGAATTCAAATATTCCTATTTGCAGATATCGTGAGTTTTCATTTTAAAAAAGTCTACCAAATCCAGTAGAAAACTCTCTGACCTAAGAAACATTTAGAGTAATTTTCAGGATACAAAATCAATATAAAAAACATAGCCATCATATCATGTATACTGTAAAAGTCTACTTTCTGAGAAGGAAATTATTTTCTATTAAATAGAAGCTCCCCCCCCAAAATAAGTATTTAGGAATATATCTACTCTAGTATATTAGTGATGTCTATATTTAAAATTTCAATATGTTGAAAAAAGGAAATTACAGAAGATATTAGACAATGAGAAAATTATCTATTTTCTCAGATAAAAAAGATTAATATTGTGAAAATGTCTATACTATGAAAATTTGCATACAGAATTACTGTAACATCTAACAAAATCCCAAAGTCATATTTCACAGGTTTAAGAAAAAAATAATACAAGATTCATATGGAACCATAAAAACCAAGAAAGATCTTTAACAGACAAAACAATCCTAAGAAGTAAGAACAATGCTGTAGGTATTTGAAGTCAGATCAAATTATGCTACTAAGCTTCAGTGGAAAAAGCAAAGTGAGACTGTAGTGAAAATATACAAGACAACAAACAGGGTAGAATAGAAGACCCAGAAACAAAACAGCTAAGTTTTCAAAACTTAATTTTTGAAAAAGGAGGCAAAAATGAACTTTGGGGGAAAATGATAGCCAGTTCAACAAATGATACCATCAAACCTGAATTTCTGTCTGCAGAAAAACTTGTATAAAAGTTAATTAAAATGTTAATCCTACCAATCCACCATGAGCTTGGGAGGTCTTTCCCTCCTCTGATATCTTCTCCAATTTCTTTCCTCTTAAGACTTGAAGTTCTTGCCATACAGGTCATTCACTAGCTTGGTTAGAGCTATCTTGATATAATTTATATTACTTGTGGCTATTTTTTTTTGAAGAGTGTTGTTTCCCTAATTTCTTCAACAGTCCATTTATCACTTTACTATAGCAGGATTTTTTTTAGTTTATTTTATATCTAACCACTTCACTAAAAGTGATTATCAGCTGTAAAGTGATTATCAGCCCTGGTAGAATTTTTGGGGTCACTTATGTATACTGTCATATCATCTAAAAATAGCAATACTTTGACTTCTTCCTTTTCCATTTGTATACCTTTGATCTCCTTTTGTTGTCTTATTACTTTGGCTCAAACTCCAAGTACTATATTGAATAGACACAGAGAGAGTGGACAGCCTTGTCTTGCCCCTGGTTTTAGTGGAGTTGCTTTAATTTTCTCTCCATTTAATTAGATGTTGTCTGTTTTGTTGTTTTTTTTTTTTCTGTAGACTGCCTTTATTATGGTTAGGTATGCTCCCTGTATCCCTGACATCACCAGGACTTTTATCATGAAGAGATGTTGGATTTTGTCGAAAACATTTTTAACATCTAATGAGATGATAATGTGGTGCAGTGAAAACTTTCAGGAATCTATAAGGATGACACGAAACAACCAGCTAAGTCAATAGACAACAAACATAGTGGGTGAAGCTCTATACTTCAGACGAAGAACCCATATCCAAAGCCTAGAAATAATTGCAGATGTTAAATACCAAGGAAATGCAGTAGCCAATCAACAAGTGAGGAAATGAACTAAATAGTTTTCAAAACATAAATTCAAATGGCAAATAACTATTTTTAAAAGTTTTCAATAAGCCTAGCCATCTGGAAAATGCAACTAAAACTTTAGGATACCACCTTACTCTAGTCAGAATGACAGTCATCAATAAACCTCACAACCAAAACTGGAAAGGACATGGAGAAAGGAGGTCCTTATTTACTTTGTATATTTGTCTGGTGCAAATTATTACGGTTACTTAGGAATCAAATTGGCAATTTATCAAAAATTTGAAAAGGGAACTACCATATGGGCCAGCTATTTCTCTCCTGAGAAGATTTCCATACCATACCATAGAGATACTTACTTAAGGTTAAGGCAAAATACCAGGCTCCAGCCTCATATTATATCTCCAACCAGTCCTGAAATAAGTGATTTCTCTAAGGAGTAATGGTTCCTTGCCTTTGGAACTAGCACTAGGAATTCTGTCCTGGTGCTGGATGTATTAAGTGTTCCTGAATAGAATTACTTCTAGCCACTCTCAGGAATAGAGGCTTGAAAACATAATGAGTGATCTTGTATATAGAAACCCATGACTGCATTAAGCCTAACCATCTTCAGCTATAATGAAGTAAACATGAGTTTGCTGATATTTCTGACATTTATTCAATATTCCTTAAATTATTTTAGATTCATCTTACTTCCTGTAGTTTATCTGTGACCTTGAACTCTAAGTGGGAAAATTGTCAAAGTGCACATATTACCTGAAAATGTGCACATATTAATTGAGGATGTGCCTGCCCAGTGAATACATACCTTCTAACAACTTCACTATGCAGTATATTTAGGTTCTTAAGAAATATATGTACTAATTACCAGACAATATATTTTGAGACTATAAAAACCTCACAAGTTATGGTTAAAATAACTATGTTAGTCACAATTAAAATCATCCTGAATGCATAAAACAGCAAAAGTAACTTCCTCATTGATATGCTTTAATGGAACAGGATATCATCCTGCTTAAATTATTAATACTCAAAAGCATTAAGGATGATCAAAAATGGAGGCTAATCATTAACAAATTTTGTTGAATCTTAGATAATACTGTTTTACTGAAAAACCAAATCATCTTTGACTATGGTCATTAGTTTACAATAGAATTCAAAAATAAGAACATCAATGCTACAGACAGAAATCTTCTGGGAAAGCATGCCTACAACCATTTGAAGGAAATATTTTCTCATAACAATTCTGAAATAGAATTATCATAAGCAATAGACAGAATATAAAGTATCAATGCAAAAAATGCGGACCTCATTTTTACATGAATTAGACACTCTCGGTTTTGAATAATAATAAAAATGAGATCTCGTGTCTAACTCTCCTGTTGTAGATTCCTCACACAACCTTAATGTTAGTTTAGGCACTGGATAACACTCTTGAACCAGCTGGAAAGTTTGAATACCTGAACTTGGTTGGAATGTACTTACAATTGTAGGTGAGCCTGCTGTTAAGACATCAATGCCTGTGTGATTACAGACATTGCTTCAAATACATTCTCTTATAGTGCCAGATGTGATGCAGTCTCAGAAATATCAAACCTCCACTAAGTCATAATAGGCATCACAACTTTTATATTCAAAACTGCATACTCAGACCCTTATCGATCAAATTTATTAAAAGTTAATACAAGAAACTGTTATTTATGAAATCATTCATATTACAATGATGAATCAGAAGCTACTCTTCTGTAATTAAGCAATGACTTGAAATGTTAGATTCCTTGATCTTGTGTTTTACTTCACAGAACTATCAAATCCTTGCCTAAAGTATAGTAAAAGCAGAAAAGGTGGTACATTGCAAAGTTTGCATGCTCATAACAGTGAGCAGCCCAGCAAGCCAGGATCCCTTATGGTACTTTTTTGAGGATAAAATAAATGCTCTGTCTCTATTTTGAGAAACCAAGAAACTGATGTCAAACTTTCAAAACCATAATCACTTAGTTAATAAGAGTATTTAAAGTAAATTGAAAAATATAGCATCATAATAATATTAAACCCTTCAAAATAAACCTGATATATATAATATATATATAAAATTAGAAAGATGAGTTAATTATTTTAGGAGATTTAGAGCACTATGAGAATATCAGAACAATGTTGTAATAGTATAAAATACCACAGACCCAAAAGAAAACAAATCAAGAAAAATATTTAAACTATACAGAATTTGAAAAAAAAAGGACCCTTCTTGGGTGACCAGTTCTGTTTCCAAGAACACACGAGTTATGGAATAAAAACCTCAGGACCAGGCAAGGGTTATTGATTGTAGAAGCACCAAAGGCACTCAGAGCAATGCAGATCATTGTCTTTGCTCATACGTTTCTGAATTTGATGATAAAACCCAACTGATAAAGACACTACATCCTTTAATTATAAAACACGAGGGAAAAAAGTAGGTGCTGACCTGGAAACTTCATCTGTACTGCAAAGTGAATTTGATACATTCAAGTTAATTACAATTTTCTACTTAAATCCTAAATATTTAAGTAAATAATACATAAAATTTAGCTATGGCTAGCTTTCATATTCTGGAAGGTGTTTTGCATGATACCAGAGGAGAAAAGTCATCATCAGTTTCACCCAGCTGTGAACCCTGTGAGCATGAATAAAGACTCTCTTAGCAAGATATGTCTCTTAGTGATATTGTGACATGAATGTGATGGGAGTACCTAAGCGCTTGATTAAAAAGCATAAACTTTTGTTGTGGTTTCAAAAAACCTGGCTAGAATGTGAGGCTTGGGCAGTCTGTGGGACCACTGGTGGTGGGACCAGGATTTATATCTTGGAACATATTCTGTTTGGAGGGATATCTTGCTCATCCTAGATATGGGGGGGGGGGCTTGGTCTTGTCTTGAAGTGAAGTGCCAGACTTTGTTGACCCCTATAGGAAGCTTTACCCTCTCTGAGGAGTGGATTGGGGAGTGGGGGAAGGTTGGAACAGGACGAGGGGAGGGAGTGGGAACAGGGATAACTATGTAAAATGAGAAAAGATTGTACTAAATATTCTTAATAAAAAAAGAAAGAGAGAACAAAGAAACTGTTTGGTGATCTAACTAAATATTGAATGAGTTCACAGAGCAATTAGGTCATAGACTACAAGGTTCTTTGACCACTGGTTTCATTTTGAAATTTTGGTGCTATCCAAAAAGGTTGTATCTTCCATATTCTGGGGCTATCCTGGCAAGTAGACACACATGCCTCTCTCTCCCCACATCTCCCCATGCCACTTCTCCCCCACCGTGAATTTTCCACCTTTTAGTGTTTTTCAATATGAGATAATTACCTATTTGCAAAAGTCAAAACTATTTTTGCAGATGAAACTCTTATCTGTTTTTTAAAGGCCTCTGTGGGAAATAATTTCACCAATGTCCAATTTTATACATTATGTGGTTTTTGCAAGCTATGTTTCCCCTCTTAATAAGCTAAATAAATGTTGACTCTTGTTTGTGACAGATGGTTCACTTCTAAGATCCCACAATAGTGATTTAGATGCTTAAAAATCTTGTGGAAAATAAGTACCAAGAGATATGCTATCACATACTCTTTTCCTATATCATCTTGTAAATAAACATTTGTATTTCAATGAAGCAAAAATAATTTAAACCATCATAAATGAGATGCTATAAGACTCCCCACCAGAGAATAGAACTCTCTCTGAATATAATTTGTGTTGCTACTGAGTCTAATGCAGAAACGCCTTATATTTTATTAAATAGCTAGACATTGTATATATGTTATGACCAAAACATTTCTTTTAGATTACTTCCTAAATTGTTATTAAATGAAAATAATATAGTACAATGCTGTATTATTTACTTTTCAAAAGAATAACCTGCTGTTTCTTAGATGATAATGCTATTTGTTATGTCTGCCCACTATAGCAATTCACCAATATCTCCTTTGGTGTTTGTCTTTCTCAGCACAAATGATTCTTTGGGAATAAAGTTTAAAAGGACAAAAGGCATTTTCCAAAAATCGCTGGACGTAAGAATCCATTAGCTCACAAACCTCTTTACAAGAAGTACAATAGAGATAAGAGGCAAAGAATGTCTAAGGATGTGCAGAAATCTAAGGTTTTGCTTCCTTATGTAATAATTTACTAGGAAATCATTATAGGAACAATTGTCTGTGTGTTTTGTGTACATTTTTATCTAATGTTTCTCTACAAAGATTTCTTTAGAACTTTCTTGCTTGCTTCTCCAATATGCTTATCCAACTTAATAGGTAGATAACTTAAGGACAATGACCCCAATATGAAGTTAGAGAGGAAATAGTTAGAGTAGAAATGTTACAACATATTTTGGAGTAAAACTAGATGAACAATAAGTTTATCACTCCAAACCTAAATTTCACTTATTTCATTAAAAAATTTCAAACCAGTTGAAAAATTTGTCTCTTAGATGCATTTGGCTGAAGAATTTGGTTTTTGAGTTTTTGTAGTTAAACTCGATAAAACTCAAAATATTATTCAGTTAATAGGAAACTTGTTCTGCTTTATGTCATAGAGAATAGAAAGCATCATTTTCAAATCAATTTTAGGATGCAAACTTAGTTGTGGTGGTTTTAATGAGAACGGCCCTCATAGACTGAAGATTTTGGATGCTTGATCCACAGGCATTATTAGAAAGCGTGACCTTGATGGAGGAAATGTGTTATTGGGAGGGCAGGTCTCATCTATGCTCAATCATCCCCCATGCAGCAGTCTCCTTCTGCTGCCTGCAAATCAAGATGTAGAACTCTCAGCTCTCCCTCCAGCATCATGTCTGCCTGCACAGTGATATTATTTCTGCCATGATGATAATGGACTAAACTTCTAAAACTGTAAGCCACCACCAATTAAATGTTTTCCTTTATATGAGCTGTCACGGTTATGGCATGTCTTCACAACCATAGAAACCCTAACTGGGGTATTCTTGTGATAGGTCTGGCCTTGTTATTGTTTGTAGGAATGTGGACTTTGGGACTTTGGATTAGAAAAGCAGTTGGATGCTTTAAGTGGGCCTTAAAGGGCCATACTATAAAAGTATGGAATACAGTGATGCCAAGGGTGATGTGAACTGTATGGATCAGACTCAAGAGTTTTCAGAAGAGAAGATATTTTAGTATGTTGCCTAGAGAACATTCTTGTGGCATTTTGTTGACGAATGTGGCTGCTTGTTACCCTTGTCCAAAGAGTCAGCCTGAGGCTAAAGTGAAGAGATTTGTATTAATTCCATTGGCAGAGGAAATCCCAAATCAGCCTAGTGTTAACTCTACCATGAGGTTCTTGGTGTTTACTCTTATGAATATTTATAATAAAAAGGGACAAAAAGATTGAGTAAAAATAAAAAATATACAGATTGAGGAGAAAAGAGGTGCCAGGAAATGGAATTGAGCTAAACTGTGTTCAAGCAGATAAACAGATTAAGAAATGGAATAAAGGGGGTGGTGATCTCAAGGTAAGACCAGCTAAGCTTTCAATATATGAAAAGAAATTAAAGAACAGTTTAGGTCCAGGTATAGTTGTGCATGCCTTTAATCACAGTACTCAAAAGGCAAAGTCTGGTGGAGCTCTAAGTTCAAGGCCAGCCTGATCTACAGAGAGAATTTCAGGGCGGGCAAGCTTAGGTAGTGAAGAAAACTATCAAAATCAGAATGCTGGTAAAGATGAAATTGAATGATTAAAAAGGGAGTCCATGTTGTAGCCCCAACAAGCAGCAGAACTCGGCAGCTATGGTCATATGGTTCTGGCTTTAGAGTTAAGGATAGAACAAAGATGATGAAATCTTCCTTTGTAACTAAGAAATGCCACTGAGGCCGGGCATGTATCAGGGATGTCCCTGAACGGAGTGAGGCCACTGTGTGAAGCTGTGAAGGTGAAGCCTGGATTGCCTTGGAAATCCCAAGATAATGGAGATGCCAGAGCTGTGGGATGCCTGCAGGAAAAAGATGCTAACAGGGAGTGGAGCCATCCCAAGAGAAAGAAGTGTGTTTTAGTCAACAAAGCAGAAAGAAGTTGGCGATCTGAAGAAAGTTTTGTGGGTTTTTTGTTTTTTGTTATTGTTGTTTAGTTGGTTGGTTGGTTTTTTGGTTTTTTAAGACAAGGTTTCTCTGTAGCTTTGGTACCTGTTCTGGAACTAGCTCTTGTAGACTAGGATGGCCTCAAACTCACAGAGGTCCGCCTGCCCCTGTCTCCCATGTTCTGGGATTAAAAGCGTGCACCACTACAGCCCGGCCTGAAGAAAGTTTTAATTCAGACGTGGAGATGCAGAATTTGAAGTTTGTCTAGCTGATTTTGGTCTTGCTTTGGTCCAGTATTTCTTCAGTATGTTTGCTTTTGGATTGGTAATACTTATCACATGCCATTGTATGTTGGAATTATGTAATCTGCTTTTTCATTTTGATTTTATAGGGGATATTACAGTTAAGAGGTTGCATGAGACTTGGAATTTTGGACTTTTGAGCAAGTTTTAAAGTGTTACAGGCTGTGGCCTTTTAAAGTTATGCTGAATACTTACTTTTCTGCATTATGGTATAGCTACAAGTCTACGGGGGTCAGGGAATGAAATGTGATAGTTTGAATAGGAATGACTCCCTCTTTGACTCTTGTGTTTGAATGCTTGACCTATAGAAAGAGATACTATTAGGAAGTGTGGTTTTCTTGGAGTAGGTGTGGCCTTTTTGGATGAAGTATTTCACTGTGTAAAGAGGCTTTGAGGGTTCATATATACTCAAGCCATTCTCAGTGTGACACTCTCCTGCTGCCTGCACATCAAGGTGTAGAATTCTCAGCTTTTTCCCCAACACCATGTCTGTCTGTATACCGCCATGATGATAATGAACTAAACCTCTGGAACTGTAAGCCAGCAGCCATTAAATGTTTTCCTGTATAAGAGTTGCCTTGGTCATGGAGTTTCTTTATAGCAATAGAAACCCTAACTAAGACATTAGCCAAACAGTATTCCAACTTATCATGATAAACTCTTTCTTGTCAGTTTTGTTTTGCATGTATCTCTAAAGTTTACATTTGTAGTACATACACCAAGAGTGGACACTAAATGAGACTTGAGATAACTGGGTATAGTCTTAGCATGTAGAAAACCAGGGGAAAACTGGATTATATTGTACACAGTCTATGAGCTGAAGTGAATGAATAGTGAGCCTCTGTGCTGCAAGATCAGCAGCAAAACTATACAGCAACTCATGGTGTGTTTAACATTCAATTTCTTAAAGTTAAAATGTAATGATATCACTTTCCTCTTTTCTATTAGACCCTTCTAACACCCCCTACAGAATGACTATCCTCTTTGTTCTTTCTCAAATTCATGGACTCTGACCTCTTTTACTTTAATTGTTATTAGAATATATTATATATTCCTAAATATATAAATATAATTTTCTCAAACTATATAAGACTTGAACAATTATACCAACAACAAATATGCTAAAACAGAAGGGGTAATCTCATGGGACACATAACCTCAGACAAAGAATTCGAGGGAACTAAGAAATGCTGAGAGTAGGAGAAAATAGTCATCCCTAGGAGAAATCCAATTACTTATTGAATACCAAACAGTCCAACCTGAAAACATACACATCTGCCCACTAGGAGAGTTGAAATAAACATTCTCTAAAATAAAACCACCAAGAATTAGTTTTTAATTTGATCCATAGAAGCTGACCACACCAGAGGAAACAGACCCACAGGGAAAATTTGTTCCAGTGATCTGATTATTCAGTTAGTCCAATTTCTTTTTCAGAAAAAAAAATAGTCTTAGAATAGGACAAAGGCAGCTCACTCTTAATTTATATGCTCTCTTAAAGTTACTTTTACAGTTGGATAAGGTCATGTGAGTAGCTCTGGCCAACCAAATTTAAAGTGTTTTCAAATGCAAACCTTTTAATTATTAATACAAAATCTTATTGATTGGACATTGGGAACATATAATATGTTATGATGAGTCAAATATAAGCTAATAGACCTCTGTCAGTCACAGCACTGCGGAGTTTATAGATTCAAGCACCCAATCAATGTTAACCACTAATCCTTAGTGACTGTGCCTCATGAAAAAAAAGGAAAAAGAAAGAAAACCGTAAAATTAAGCCATTAAGACAATTAGATTAATTTATTACTTGAGAAATTACAAGAAAAAAATAAAATTAAAAAAAGTTCTATATGACCAAGAAAAAAGAAAATATTACTCAGCCTGCCCCATTCCTAACACATCTAAAAAATAAAGTTAAACATCATTAACATAATTAAATTTTCCTGAATCATAAACACTTTTCTGTTTTAAATAAAAGATAATATTCATGATACAGGGCATCTAACTAAAAATCTTTTCTATACATATATACAAATATTTAAAATATTCTAAGTTCATAGCCTATGATGTTTAAGCAAGTTTTCCTGATTGGTTTCTTATAAGCTAGGAAGGCTAACGTTATCTGAGAAGAAGAAAATATAATTGAGAACATGCAATCAATGAATGAGGTGTAATCAAGCCTGTGGGACATTTGCTTAATTAAAACTAAAAAAAAAAAAAACTGGACAACAAGAAAAAAATAATACAACAACAACAAAATACCTGGGGTACAGACCCAAACTTTCCGGGGAAACTCAAATGAATAAGAAACACTTAAAAAAATGTTCAACATTCTTAGTCATAAGGGAAATGCAAATCAAAACTACTTTGAGATTTCATCTTACACCAATCAGATTGGCCAAGATTAATCAAACAAAAATCAGTTTATCCTGGTGAGCATGTAGAGTAAGAGAACACTCATTTACTGCTGGTGGGAATATAAACTCGTACAACCACTATGGAAATCAGTGTAGCATTCCTTGGGAAGCTGGAAATAGATCTACCTCAGAATAGGCTATATTCATCTTGGCCATATACCCAAAGGATGTTTCAAACTACTACAGAGATACTTGCTCATCCATGTTCAATGTTGCTCTGATCATAACTAGAAAAAATTTAGATGCTCCTCAACAGATCAATGAATAAAGAAAATGTGGTGCATTTATACAATGAAATAATACTCAGCTATAAACAAAATAAAAATTTTAGATAAATGGAAGAAACTAGAAAAAATCTTCCTGAGTGATGTCAATCAGACCCAGAAAAGTAAATATAATGTGTATTTACTTATATACGGATGTTAGGTGTTCTGTTAATGATAAGCAAGCTAAAATCTATAAAACTGCAGGAATTAAACAGAAAGAAAAGGACTGAGGGAGGAATTGATATATCCAGGTCATTGAAATGGAATATATAGTTCTGGATAGATAGAGAGGGGACATGAGAAAATCAAACATGGAGGAAGAGAGAAGAGGAGACTAGGAAGAGAATGCAGAGAAGAAAAATCTAATATGGTAGAAGTTTCATATAAACACACACACACATATACATACATACATACATATATCACCTTCATAAGTATATATATATATATATATTTATGAAGGTGATATATATGAAATTGCTGGATAATGGAAACACAGAGGCCAAACTGGTCATTAAGTCATGTCACCAAATGAAGCATCCAGTTCAGGAAAGGGTTTACATCAAAAACCTTGGGGCATCCATCTTCGGCCTACAGGCCCATAGTATCCAGCAGACTTTTCCATGAAGCAAGAAATTTGAAAGATTGTTTTGCCTGTACTGGCAATTTGTCAGTCACTTTCTTCTGTGTTTTGCAAAATGTCTGACAGACTTTTTCATGAAGCAGGAACCCTGAAGGATCATCTCACCTTCTTTAGACAAGTTCAGCAGTCATTTTTTTCTGTGGGTCCCGCATGTCTAGTTTACACAACATAGCATCAAGCAGTCCAGGTGAGAGCATTTTCTTGCCCAAATGACTAGCCATGTCACATTGAAGGCAAATTCCATAATGAGTTTCTTCAATGCCCATCATCCTCTCTGAAGTAATTGATGCTGCCAGAAGCAGACATGTCTCACTGTTAAGAAAAGTCTAAATTCTTAAAACTTTTTAAATGCCATATTCTGTAGGTCTTTGAAGTATTGAAGATTATCTAACTGAAATATATCTCTGTATATCTAGAAAAATCTAACTATCATGACTACAAGTTTGATTATTACAGATGACTATTAATCTGTATGAATTTCTTAACTATACATCACATTTTGAATGAGCTGCATAAATACAACACCCTAAACAAGAGCAGAAATATGTATATACAGTATAATAAAACTGACCTTAAATTTGTATCAATAGACCAAGATCCATACCAGTGCAAAGTATTCATCTCTATATCTGTTTCTGTGTTAGATCCTGCCTTCAGGTTTCTATCTTAGGTTCCTGCCCTAACTTTTCTCAATGAAGGAGTGTGATCTTAGAGGTATAAGATGAAATAAACTCCTCTCCCAAGTTTTGTTTTTTGCTTTGTTTTGTTTTTGTTTGTTTGTTTGTTTGGTCATAGTCTTTTGTCACAGATGTAGAAACCCTAAATAGGACATGAGGAGAGAGAAAAAAAATCAACACATTCCACATTTTTCTTCTCTATGAGGGAGTGAAATCTGTCATCAGTCATTAAAATGAAACTGTCCTTGAAGAGATCTTGTTAGACGATCTTCAGCATCATTTGACAGATGCGATTAATTAAAAGATGTCTAGAATTGTTCTTAGACTGAAAATATAGAAGCGAACATTGAGAGGATGTTTTCCAGATAATCTTTTGGGAATACAACATAAATTCTTCATAGAAAATATGATCTGTCATTTATCAAGTATCCCTGACTATAATAAGTGCATCCTTCCCCTTGTCCCAATTGTTCTATTAATTATTTTCTGCCATGTTCATAAATTCTCCTAGTAAATGTTGCTTTTTAAATTTGATATGATTTATGACTAGGAAAGGCAGTTTCCAATATTCTGTAGCTAGTGTATTAAAATACCTGTAACTTTGGGGGCACACAGTGCTTCTAAACCATATATCATAAGAACAAATAGATGAGTAGAATAAGAAAAAATGATGTATGAAATGTCATGTCCTGAAACAAGTCTGTGCTATTATGCCATGTTGAGCATACAGGGCACATCTGGTTATGAAGAGAGCACTTAAAATGATGTGGAACCATATTTTTCTGAAAATATTGGAATTTGGAGAGAGACAAGTGCCATCATTCTTTCTAGGCAAATTATTGGAAGGCAAGATTCCCAGAATTTGGAGAAGGTCTTAAGGAAAGTATGTGAAAGCCAATTGCGCCCAGAATAGCTTGAACCCCTGAGGAAATATTTCTAGAGTTTGAGCTTATGGTTTCAATGTTTTTGAGGATGAGGGACATGGCTATGCTTGACTCCGGAATCCCCTTGAGACTCACTTTTTGAATGGCCCATCTGCTCAAAAGTCCTGAATTATAATTCCACTGTAAAGTAACAATTTTAAGAACTTGTCAAGATTTCTATTAATTGATAAAAAATGAGATTGACAGAGAAGGTGTGTATGGAAGTGACTAAAATTTATTTCAAATCCCTGATGAATTCATTCTGGGAGTACTTCTATCTGATGATGTTCTCTGATTTCTGTTTGTTCAGTCACGGAGTTAAGTCTCATTCTGCTTCTACATTCCCTTAATATATATAAGTAAATTTAGTAACCACAAAAAATTCTCTGGCTATTAAATAAGGTGAGAGAGAAAGAGAGAGAGAGAGAGAGAGAGAGAGAGAGAGAGAGAGATTCTACTGAAGATATACAAAACCCAGAACAGAATTCACAAAAAAAGGAATAGAAGCAGTAGAAAAAAAAACATGTCTTTAATGCTAAACTTAATTCTACCCTATTACAGAAACTTGCCCTTCTCACTGACACTGTTCTTTCACTTGGAATTCCGACTTTTCCTAACTTTGATGACTTCTATCTACTCCCCATCCTCGCTTTCTCCTTTCTAGAACCACAAATGACCCTGAAAGCACTGCTTTGAAATTCAGCTCAAGACTTACATTTGTGCATTCAGATCCACCCAAGGAGTCGGGAAAAAGAAATTAATCGAATAGTATTCATCCTCTTTTTTCAGCAGCTGGTTTAGATAGCCATTTTCCTGACATCAATTCTGGGATCAATTTGCCTGTCTGTTTGAGCTAGGTCAGTCTTAACAGTCTGTAGTGACATTTCAAATGTATTTTAATAAATAAAATCTGAAGACTGAGAGTGAAACAGTTGCACTGGTCAGCCTTACAGACCAGTTTATGCTAACACCTTTAATCTCAGTAGCCACCCTAGTTGCCATAGAAATTGGGTGTTATATGCTTTTAATCCCAGTGGTGTACACCTTTGATACCAGCTCTAGAGAGGAATACAAGATGGGGCGAGACAGCTCTCATATGCAGTCTCCTTCTGAGGTTTCTGGAGGAAGGATCACCATTTTCAGACTGAGGTGAGAGCTAGTTACTGGCTGTTTTTCTTTTTGTATCTTTACGTTGAACCTCAATTTCTGGACCTGATCTTTTATTAGTCGTGCTTCAACAGTCTTAAATTCACAATGTTATAATGCATTTCACAAAACCAATATGGTTAGCTAATTATCTTATTTATATAATCTCAGAGCAAAATTTTGGTTCAGTTCTATATTCAACAGTTAGGGTAAGTCAATTTAAATTAGTAAATATTGTCTTATACTATGTTTTTATTAAGTATCTTTACATTCAAATGTATAGGACACCTTCAGGTCATGTAAAATAGCACTAAATAGCAGAAGTTTTTGAAGAAATGAAGAAATTAACAATTGTAATAAATATGCAAGTAGATGAACATGGTATGATTAAATCATGTGTCTCTGGAAGACACACATACACACAATAAAAACTTTTTATTTAGTCTTTATGTCTTTTACATCATGCATGTGGATCCCATTCATTTCTTCATCCTGTCATATCTGCCCTCTGCCCTTGCAAAACCCCCCAGCAAAAAAAAAAATAAAATAATTTAATAGAAAAAGAGAAAATGGAAAAAGAAAAAATATCATTATGGAATCTGTAGTGTGACATATTTCTTTACTTGAAAGTGTTCATTGCAAAGAGTCATTGGTCTGGTTTCTGCTATACTATCAATGTTGGGCCCTCACAGGGATGTCTTTTGGATATCCTGTTGTTTCCCTGTTTCATGGAGATCCTGCAGCTTTGGGTATGTAGGACTGGTCACTTCATGTGTTTCCACATATCAGAAATGGGGATGTTGGGGTTATAACATAACTCTGGTTCTGGGCCTGGGTAGTTAGTTGCAGGGCTGGTCAGCCCACCAGCTCTTCCATGTCCTCCCCAACAGAGTGAGCTCTCCAGCAGTGCCCTGGCTAGTTCACGCTCTGCAGCGATGAGCAAGGGGTGGGGCCGCTTCTCACATTTTCACTCCTGTCCTCGGGGGCAACTCTTCCACACATCCAGGATCAGGGCCTACAGGCTCTACCGTGTTAACCAGACAGGGTGGAGAGTCCACTCTCCCAAATGCTGCAGCTGGCGAGGGGCAGGGATTGTTCTCCTGCTCTTATGACCTCAAGACAAGCTATCCCACCTGCCACGGGAGGTGAGGTTGGGTGGGAGAGCATCTCTCACCCGGCCACTCTACCATATGGCAGATGAGGAGGAGAGGCAGATCGCTCCTGCTCATGTTGTCTCTGCTGGTTCACCTATACCATATATTGATACCTATACTATCAATAGGATCAGCTCTGCTATGCTGCCCAGGCAAGAAGCAGGGCCAGCTCATTCCATCCTTTCACTGTGCAGGACCATGCTTCCTCATCACAAAAAGGACATAATAGTTTCTAACTCCCTGGCACCACTGGTGCTGGGCAGGCTCATGGTTGGGGTCTTCTTGCTGGCAGAAGCTAGAAACCCCAGACTGCCTTTGGTTGAGTCCTATCATCCCCCAGCAGCATGGTGAGGGGTAGAGCTGTTGGCCCCTGGAAGACTTCTTAAAAGAGATATTTTTTTCTGCAATATTGTTCATTAGTCATTCATTTAGTTAAAAAAAAATCTTTTTTTATAAAGAACAGAAAAGTGTAATACTAGTCTAATCTTAAATTACCACATTGCCTGAATTACATTGGTCTAGAGAGGAACAATGAACTTATACATGCACATGGAATCTTCGTATTTCTCTACAGTTATTTCCTCAACCAAATAGTCCAGGACTTCTCATTTGAAATGTGTAGTGTGTGTCTAATATATATATTGCAGTCCAAACATTTTATGATGAAATTAGTGAAATATTTTTGACACAAATCTCTAAGTCACATGAAATGAAAACAACAGTAAGCCAGTATGAATTACACCAAACTACACAGATTTTTTCACACCCAGCAAACAATCAATAGCCCCTTAAATTTATCAAGAATTACACAAATAGTGTTTGAAATATATTTTTCTTTATAAGCATAAAGATACATTTTTGCAGTTAATATTCTGGTCCACCTTCAATATAGATGACTCAGACCTAGGTTTATGATCTGACCCTGAGAGTGGAAATAGGAGATTAAAACATCCATATATTACTAAAAAGGAATTCTTCCAGGACTTAAGTGTGTGATAGATCATTGCCTTTAATCTTCTTGATTAACAGAGATGGATAAAGAAATAGAATAAGAAAATGTTTGTTTCTGCACTGAACAGAGAATGGATCTGTGCCTTGACTATATACTGAATTAAATTACCCATTGTGATTTTAAAGAATCAAAACACCTAACAGATAACTCCTGTGTAAGTTACTTTACATCATCCATCCCTCCTTGTAAGAACTCTACATTACGAATTACATCAAGAAGTAAATGAATGGCAGAGCAAGTAATAGGCTAAGACAAAATACATGCACTTAAAGTCAATAAGATAATGACAGTCAGAGCAAAAGAACACATTTCCCCTTGAGGCCTTTCTCTCACAGAATAACACTATCATATACATGCTGTGTGTGCTTGATTTTTTCCTAAAAGACTGACAGTAATATCCAAGAAGAACAATATTTCAAATTTCTACTACATGAATATCAGTAAAATATTCACAAACCAATGCACAGAGTGTGGAAGATTTCCAGAAATAGTAACGTTCCCTAAGATTGTCTAAAAACGTGTTCACTCCTACTCTATGAAAAGCGGGATAAATGAAAATTTTTGAGTGTTACCTGCTTCAAGGTCTGTCTTAGCTTTTGTATCTAAACTAAGCCCTCACAATTGGGTTCTAGTCAAAGACCAATTAAAGATAAATAAAAATCACTGTGCTCAACTTGACTTTCTTCAAGATGAATTGTGTTTTGGAGCTCCCCCTAGACCAACAGAGGCACAATTCTCAGTGGTGCATGTTAGTGGAACTAACTGCCTCTTCCTCACACACTTCAAAAGAAATTTGTTTATATCACGCCACAAGACAATGGAGAAATGAACAGAATAAGCAAGATGAATGAGATATCAATTGTTCAGTCACTGTGGAAGTCAATATGAAGGCTCTTCAGAAATCTAGAAATAGACCTGCTATATCATCTATATTACTCTTGGCCAGCTATCTGAAGGACGCTAAGTGAACACACCATAGAAATACTTGCAGGTCCAAGTTTAATGCTGCCCCATTCACAATAACAAGAAAATAGTGACAGAGTAGGTGTCTATCACTAGATGAATATTAAAAGAAAATGTGTTACTTAGGCGAAGTTTATCTTATGTAGAAAAAATTAAGTAATGAAAACTTCTGGAAAATAAATACAAATGGAAGTAATGAATTTAAGTAAAACAAGACATAGTCAAAAAATGAACAGCACATTTTCTTTAATATCCAAAACCTAAATTTAAGTGTGTGTGTGTGTGTGTGAGAGAGAGAGAGAGAGAGAGAAAGAGAGAGAGAAAGAGAGAGACTCCCTTAGTATAAGAATCTTTCTAAGTATTGCTTAATACTGAATGGGGGAAGATCTTCACCAACCCCACATCAGACAAAGGTCTGATCTTCAAAATATATAAAGAACTCAAGAAACTAGACATTAAAATTCTAAATAACCCAATTTAAAAATGGGGTAATTATCTGAACAGAGAATTCTCAACAGAAGAAGTTCAAATGGCCAAAAGATACTTAAGGTCATGTTCAACTTCCTTAGCGATCAGGGAAATGCAAATCAAAACAACTTTGAGATACCATCATACACCTGTCAGAATGGCTAAAATCAAAAACACCAAGGAGAGCCTATGCTGGAGAGGATGTGGAGTAAGGGGAACACTCATCCATTGCTGGTGGGAATGCAAACTTGTGCAACCACTTTGGAAATCAGTGTGGCAGTTTCTCAGGAAATTGGGAATCAACCTACCTCAGGATCCAGCAATACCACTCTTGGGAATATACCCAAGAGATGCCCAATCATACTACAAAAGCATTTGTGCAA
>PVIU01012690.1:0-40314 GCA_004026605.1 Ondatra zibethicus | reverse complement strand
AGGAAACAACCTAGGTGCCCCTCAATGGAAGAATGGATCAGGAAAGTGTGGAATATATACACATTAGAATACTACTCAGCGGTAAAAAACAATGACATCTTGAATTTTGCATGCAAATGGATGGAAATAGAAAACACTATCCTTAGTGAGATAACCCAGACCCAAAAAGATGTACATGGTATGTACTCACTCATTAGTGGACCCTAGCCATAAACAAAGGACATTAAGCCTATAGTTCACAAGCCTAGAGAAGCCAAATAGCAAGGTGAACCCAAAGAAAAACATATATAGATCCTCCTGGAAATTGGAAGCAAACAAGATCGCCGGGCAAAAGTTGGGAGCACGGGGGTTGGGGTAGGGGTGTGGGTAGGGGTGGGGGAAGGGGAGAGGGGGAAGGAGAAGAGAGAAGGGAAGGATTGGGAAGAGCTTGGGGGAGTGGGAGGGTGGAGATTGGGGACGGGCAGATATTGGAGCAGGGAAGAAGATATCTACATTAAGGGAGCCATTTTAGGGTGGGCAAGAGACTTGGCTCTAGAGGGGATCCCAGGTGTCCACGGGGATGTCCCCAGCTAGGTCCTTGGACAGCAGAGGAGAGGGTGCCTGAGCTGGCCTTGTCCCATAGTCACAATGATGAATGTCTTGAATATCACCATAGAAATTTCATCCAATGGATGGAGATAGAGATGGAGACCCACATCCACATCAGAGCAATGGACTAAGCTCCCAAGGTCCAGTTGAAGAGCAGAAGGAGGGAGAAGATAAGCAAGGAAATCAGGACCATGAGGGGTTGGTCCACCCACTGAGACAGTGTGCCTGATCTAATGGGAGCTCACCAAATCCAGCTGGACCGGGACTGATGAGCATGCGATCAAACCAGACTCTCTGAATGTGGCTGCCAATGGGGACGGACTGAGAAGCCATCGATAATGTCACTGGAAACTATCTCTTCTGCATGTATTGGCTTTTTGGGACCCTAGTTTACTTGGATGCACACCTTCCTAGGCCTGGATGGAGGGGGGAGGGCCTTGGACTTCCCACAGGGCAGGGTACCCTGCCCTGTCTTAAGTTTGTAGGGGGAGGGAGGAGGGTTAGTGGGGGAGCGGGTGGGGAATGGGAGAAGGGGAGGAAGTGTCAATTTTTGAATGGAAAAATAAAAGTAAAAAAAAAAAAGGATCGTATCTAAGTTGCTTGTTAAATTTTAAAATGACTAAATTTTCAAGGCAGAACTCTCCTGCCAAAGCTGAGTACTTGTTTGGTAAATGTTATGATGTTGTTACAAAGTAAAGTAGTTTATGTGGGTAAACCTGAGTACTTTCCCTCTCTACAGATTTCTGATCTTAATGCACAAACTTCTCCCAATCTCCTCTAAGCATTAGCATTCCTGCTATGAAGAAAGATCAAACAGAAATTGTCTCATTCGTGACAATAAAGCAATAGTTTCTTTAAAACTTCTCTGGATGTTTCTGTTTTCAATCAGACCTACATTTAATGTTAAGGCAAAGAAAAACATGTAGGAGAGAAGGCGGGGGGGGGGGGCAATGAGGAAGAAAATAGAATATACTCCAAAAGCAGACATAGTTGGTACATAGAAGGCACATTGAAACACAGAAGAATGTGTGAATATGTTCAATGGAAGCATACTGTAACGCTGGATAAGAAATGTCTTGGAACCACTCTCTCTAGATAAAAGATTTAACATTCTTTCAAACATTCAGGAGATAGAACAAATTTACTACTAGGCTTTCCAAGAAAATCCCAAGAATGTCACAACCCAGGGTGAGTATGTCTTTAATGTCCAAATTGCAGTAGCAGATGGTAGAGGAAGGATTTTACAGCCTCAGAGATTTTGGGTCTGATAAAACAGCTATGTTATGTGAAGCCACAGAGTCCCAAAGAGGATTATCTTCTTTGAGAAAGCCTATAGGACATACTGTTTACCAAGGCCACAGGAAATGTTAGTGATGGCTCTTCTCTGCGGGTCCAGACTGATAGTGAAGTTACTGCAGAAATCAGCTTTCTATTAGAAAAAGAATGCTTCCAGTGACCTAAAGAAACAGAGGCCAGGCTGTGTGCTTCAACTGCTGGAAATGAGATGGTTGAAGTTATTTTCATAAGCACCAAAATCCAAAAGGTCTAATAGTTAGGAAGGTGGTCATAACATGGCAATCTCGTAGCCAAAATGAGTTGGTGGTCCCTGAAGGTATTTGTTAAAAATACACAATCAAGTGTAAGCAACAGACAAAATGTTAAAATACTGTTTATTGATTTCTGAGTGGAGGGTTACATTTTGGGACGCAGTTTTTCCATTTGGAATGATGAAAAGATCAGGGGATGGATATAGTGTTAATTGTAAAAAAAAAAGTACATATTTAATGTCAATAACTTACACATTAAGGGACTTCAAATTTTATGCAATTAACACTTTTACAACAGATAATGTAAAGACAAATGGATAAGCAAAATGATAGAATGTTTAGTTGAACAAAATTTTATGTTCATTTGTTTAGTTATTGGGCCTGAGTCAGGTTTCTGAAAAGAACCTACTGCCTGAGAAGTGAGCCAACATCCAGAGGAGAACCTGTCACAGAACAGCAAGGAGAGAATGGCAAGTGCCCCATTTCTCTCCAGACAACACTGCAGGTAGTTTCTCAAGAACTGTACATTGGGGAGAAAATATTTAGATGTTTTAAAGGCATTAGAGTTCAAACATTATTGGTACCCAGTGTCATCATGAACTCCATATTATATCAGGAGAATATAGGAGTAAGGTAACAGATGAATCCCTAATCAAAATCTGGCTTATTCTACAATAGCAACTATACCCATTCTCCCAATCCTAAAGTTTTCTATCCTCAAAGTTATCATTAAAATTTACATATATAACATGTAAAGATACAGAGCACCAAGTGTTTGGTTTGTGAAGTAAGAACTATAAGAGAGATCCAGATAGAAGCTTCTGAAACAACCTCCCATATTACTGCCAAGACAAATTAAACCCAGTAACACATTATTTGGTGGATTGTGAGGATTCATGCCACTTTTACAAATTTTAAAGAAGTATAAATAAAGAATTCTGAACAGATATTAAATGGATCGTAAGCACATAATTCACCAGGATGGCTCCCACAACAGTTACATGGATGATAGAGGAAGACTGTAGATTGTGTCACGTTCAAGTAAATTCTATCCTTACCTCAACAGTTGTGAAATATGGAGTTTCTCTAGAACAGAAATTTTACACTCAAGAAGGTAATATATAGACATCAGTTCTCAGGTGAACTTTGTCTATCCCAGTTACAGAAGAACAGAAAAAAGCCCACCCACAGTGGATAACTAGG
Organism: Ondatra zibethicus; assembly: GCA_004026605.1. Taxonomy (NCBI): domain Eukaryota; kingdom Metazoa; phylum Chordata; class Mammalia; order Rodentia; family Cricetidae; genus Ondatra; species Ondatra zibethicus. The sequence continues at coordinate 36,976 of PVIU01012690.1, read as the reverse complement.
TTGTGTCTATTATCACAACTGGAAAGAGAAACCATCTAAACACCATATAAAACATTACATCAATTATTTGAGCATCAAGCCAGTTAGCAGCAAATTGCCAAAACACTGAATAAGTTTAGCAAAACATGCACTACAAAAGACAGACGATATTGTTTTTGAAGTTTCAAGCAGCTGCAACTTAAGTGATCCAGTAATCATTGAAAGTAAGATTTCATACTTTCCAAGTAAAAAAATTTAAAAGTTACATTTTGCATTTTATATGAAAAAGAAGAGAATATAGTGTTTGTTCCTTGGATTCTAGGAAGAAACTCATTACATAATTAACAATAGACTATGGATTATGTTGCTAGGGGATACAGACGTATCTGTTTTCAGTTAAGGCTATAACATGAACAGAGTCTATGGGAGAGCGAAGAAGTGTTGATTTTTCAATAATATGTATCAGTGACCTACAGTTTTGTTAACAGTCTATGATACAAAAACAAAACAAGATGGCTATAACAGAAAAGGTGTATAGTATGACATTTATAGATAGCCCTAATAGTAAACTGAACAAGCTGGTCTCTGAATATACATGACTGTTATAAAACAGCTCATGATATACTTACAAGCTATGGTTGACTTCACCAGAGGAAACCAGGTGACATTTTCCCTTAATTGATCAACATGATTATGATTCTCCAAGACCCATTAAGTTATAAAGGAGGATCTGAATAAAGTCTAAGCAGGACAAAAGGGAAACACAAACCTAAGAATCCAGTATGTAGAATCCCATTGTCATTAACCACAAACACTCTGACTCTGTCCCCTAAGTTCATATGTGTGGCCATGAACTACCTCCCATGTTACTAGCTAAAGGGAAATTTGAGTTTCTATTAAAAAGATTTAGGTGATTTTATGAATTCAAGTCAAGTAGAGATAATGGTTATATTAGAGATGTAGTGGAATTCAGGAAACACAGTGACACTGAGGAAGGATGTACAGAAAATGCATCTTCTTAAATCGTTTGGTGAGAGGTGTATCAGAAATACATAAACTCACATTGGAAATACTAATTGAGTATTACATTTGAAAATGTCGGAAGCACAAGACAGAATACATTGAAATTCATAGGTGTTTGCCTGGGCTATATGTACATGAATATTAGAGGGAATATACATGAGAGTCCACCAAAAAAAGTCATTTAACCGTAATTCAGCAGAACCCACTTGAAGTTATCCAACATTTTTTTTGGTTAAGATCCCCATCATTGAAGAGGCCCTGCTCCTGTACTGAGGAGATCCATCCGGAGTGGTGAGTGAGTGGCCGCCCGGCTGGACGGTCCCAGGGAACAGAGTCCACGCCCCCTCCAATTCCCTAAACTTTTCTGGACATCCAGCAGGGCGTCTTCCCGGCTACTGGCTTTCTTTATTTGCCCCATCCCATCTTGCCCCCAAGCATTCCTTTTTATTTACCTCATGGAGGACTTGCATTGGTCTACAGTCATCAGAATTGGCCAGTACATGCAGTAGAGACAAATCCCAGTGCCATTATCATTGGCTTCCACAATCAGGCCCCATTGTCAGCCACATTCAGAGAGTCCAGTTTGATCACATGCTTGTACAGTCCCAGTCAAGCTGGATTTGGTGCGCTCCCATTAGATCAGGCACACTGTCTCAGTGGGTGGACCAACCCCCAGCAGTCCTGACTTCCTTGCTCATATTCTCCCTCCTTCTGCTCTTCAACTGGACCTTGGGAGCTAGTCTGTTGGGATCCTACTCTGTTTGGATGCACACATTCCTAGGCCTGGATTGACTGGGGAGGGCTTTGGACTTCCCATAGGGCAGGGTACCCTGCCCTCTCTTAGGACTGGAGGGGGAGAGGGGAGGGTGAGTTGGGGAGCTAGAGGGAAACGGGAGGAGGGGAGAAAGTGGAAATTTTGAATAGTATTATTTATAAAGCAATAAAAATAAAAAAGAGAGTTATAAAAAAGACCCCCATCATTAAAGATAGCATCTCTCTGCCCCCCCACACACCATAATCAGTAATGCTAGCTATGATCCTAGTAACACAACATCAGACCCTACTGTCAAAAATAAAACCAACCCAGAGTGCCAAGTATGACACTATCTCTTCACAAGCCAAACAACATTTCTGTAGTATATTGACTGTTAGGCCCTTATTTCCTTTCTTCTGCAGAGCAACAACTAGAATGGCAACTTTTTAGATGGCAAAATGCCTGAGTCCCCATAACATAGGACATCATTCTTCCAGGAAGTTGACGTTATAATATAAAGATGCAATAGCACAACTGAAAAACAAAAAGAAAGAAAAAGAAATCACAATGGTCTTAGATGATGTTACTCTGAGGCTGCCATGTTAAGACAGCATTGAGCTGGACTGATAAGGATCAGCAAATACAACCACTCTATGACAGTTTTCCGTAAGACTGAAGCATCTTCTCCAAATAATTTTGATTAAAGAAAATTGTATTTTGCTTGTATGATAAACATGGCTCAGAGACACTTTTGGGTCACAAATATACTTCCATATACCCAGTGTTAATGCTATAATTTGATAATTTGATTTTCCTGTCATAACAATGTGGAATCTATAAATTGTTCCTTTCACACATGCACTGGTCTGCATGTAACTGAATATGAAAGTGTCTTTTGAAGACCTTTGCACTTTCCTAGTTTCCTCCTTTAAACATACTTTTGAAAGAACTTAGCTCAGCTCATAATTTCATGTCAAAAATGCCAATTTCTAATAAAATTAGAGTTTCCTTTAACTCTTTTTTTGTATTCTTTTATTTTTTTCCATTCAAAAACATAATTAAATAAATAAAATTTTTACATTTCTTCCCCTTCTCCCGGTCCCCTCCCACTACCCCCCCACTCCTCCTCCCTCCTCCTTCTTCCTTAAAAGAGGGCATGGTGCCCTGCCCTGTTGGAAGTCCAAGGCCCACCCCCATCCTTCCCGGCCTAGGAAGGTGTGCATCCAAAAAGACTCGGTTCCCAAAAAGATAATACATGCAGAAGAGATAGGTCCTGGTGTCATTGTTGATGGCTTCTCTGTCCACCCCCATTCGCTGCCACATTCAGAGAGTCTGGTTTGATCATATGCTCGTTCAGTCCCAGTCCCACCTACTGAGACAGTGTGCCTGAACTAATGGGAGTTCACCAATCCTTTAACTCTTTTTTAAAGTGTAGTTTCATAGACCACTTTGTTTTTAAATTATAAAATTAAAATTTCTGTCAGCATTGAGAGACTCTTTTGTGATTCCCCAAGTGTGGGCTATATTCCTTACATGTTACCTGGATTTTATGATCTCAGTGCTCAAAGAGTTTGGGAACTGAGCAGTGCTTATAGGAGGAATCTTTGTAGTGGGTCTGTCTTACTTGCTAGATGGGGACAGTGTTTTTTCAAAGGGGCACTTATAAGTACATTTTCTAATCCAGAAAAGTAATGATTCCAAAGCTTCTGAATCGGTGTATAAATCAAACATGAAAACTCATGAGAACTTTGAACCCCTTACTTCAGGGCATAATTGAAGCTTTTAATATAACCAATTTAGCCAACTACCACTTATGTTTAATTTAATTACGTTATCAATACTTCATTATATATAAAGACCCACAGTGCCACTAGGAAAGTATAGGATCTGCCCTTGAGGCACTGACATTAATACTGTGGAGTGACTTGAGACAATGCTACATAACTGCCAGAAATGCCCCAAAGTGCCATACATGGTGGGCTCAATAAACTCCCACCAGGGATCAAAGTTGCTGGCCTGAAGAAATGCATATTTTGACATATCTTTAAGGAATTCAATCAAAAATGACAGGCAAAAGCTGTCGAGAACTGTATCAAAATCATCAGACACACAAATATGTGAATACATGTGATAAATTCACTTGAAGATGGATGCAGGTAATTAATATTGATTAGGGCGCACTATAAGCATGGAGGAAAGTGTAAAGTGGGAATTAGATACAATGACTTTTGACAATAAGGAGCTCCTGAAAGATTTTTAACTTCAGACTTTGCAAAAAAATTAGTAACAACAAAAGCATAATGGTGAGTATTAGATGATGATACGTGGTTCCTTTTAATAATAATAATAACAAATAGGATAGAAGAAAGAGTATTAAAAAGGCTGAAGGGGAGGGGCAGCAGATTAGGGCCCTGACAGAGACCAGACCTTAGTTTCGCTTCACTAGAATGGGACAGAGCTGAGCAACCAGGCCTCATGAAAACCACAATTTATGAGAGATCATCAGCAAGTATCCCCAAAGCCCTTTTGCTAGCTCAACAGGCCCCAAAGGCCTTCTGCTGGCTCAGCATGCCCCCAAATCCCCCAAAGCCCCTCTTCTAACTTAGCAGGTGCCACCCAGACTTCTACAAGTTAAAGATAACTTTCTCTACCCTGCTACTGGAAAGTGCCTAACCACTAGGCCTCCCACCAGTCAGCTCTCACCAATCAGCTCCCTGACTAATCTTCCTCCACCAATCAACCCCAGATTAATCCCTTTTGGAATTCTCCTAACTCTGCTTAAAAAGAGCTTGTAGGCTACTTTGGGGGTTGCTCTTTTGTCACCCCAATATTAAAATCAATAAAACGCTCTTGTTATTGCATATGTGGTTGGTGGTCTTTGGAAGTTTTTTCTCAGACCCTAACAATTGGTGCATTGTCTGGGAAGCCCCCCACGGAAACCCTACCACCACGTTGAGCATCTGATAACCTGGCTAGTTTGTAAGTGCAGTGAGCACTATTTGTCTTGTCCTGGTCTGCCATCTTCTCCAATTGTCTGAGTATCATTGTGCTGTTGTTTATTTTTTAATCTCTTCCTCTTTCTCTTGGAAACTCAAGCTAACTGAATCTGGAGGCCAAGGTTTGCCTGGCGGATGCACCAAAGGCACCTCCGCCAAGTGACCAGGGACACATCGTCTCGGATTCACTTGGTAGGGACAACTGGGTCCCATTGGTCGAACGGAGACAGAGGGTACCTTTTGGTTAAATTGGGACAGAGCACCTTTGGTTGCACCGAGAACACAGGTCACACCTATTGCAAAAACAGAACTCCTGAGGGAGACTCGCTGACAACCTCTCCTGGTTCCTGGTTTCTTTTTCGTGCGGAGTACACGTACATTTCTGTCCGTGTTATTTTTGAGTCTTTCTGTCTGTTTGTAATGTTACTTCATTACTTCTCTTAGGAGTGGGTCAGTCAAACTCAGCTTCCTTCCTTGAGTCTTAGTTTGAACCATTCCAAGGACTTTGAAACCCAAGCCTCTGTACCCTGTCTTTTCTTCTCCAGGCAAGTTGGAGGAGGAGCTCTTTTCTATCCCACCACCCCAGGCACCCCAAGATGACAGGTCCTAGAGGGCAGAAGGGGAGGGGTGGAAGATCCCCCCCCATGTTTCTAACTGCTCAGGGTCCTCTTCACCACAGAGGAGAAGGACCGCATTATAACAGAGGCTTGGAAATTGATTCCAGGCCCAAATGGAAGACCGGCCACCAATGCAGACCTCATAAATGTTGGGTTTCCTATGATGTGACCCAGTTGGGATTTTAGTAAGGAGAAAGGTAGGGAGAGGCTGAAAGTCTACTGCCAGACTCCAATCGGGGGAGTCTGGACCACCGGGATGCAACCCACAAATCTGTCCAAACTTAGTCAGGTAAACCAGAGGTCTGAAGAAACACCAGAAACATTCCTAGAGAGGCTAATAAAAGTTTATAAGACTTGTACACCCTTGGATCCAAAAGCACCAGAGAAGTGGTCTGCAATCAGTCTGGTGTTTGTCAACCAGTCAGTACCAGATATCCTTTATAAGTTGCAAATACTAGAAGGTTTTGAAGGTAAGACGCTGGCTGAACTCATTGCAGTGGCTGAGAAAGTGTTCAATAAACACAGACACAGGGGCTCACCAAGATCCTTCTAGCTGCAACAAGCAGCCCAGAGGTTAGGAGACAGGCAAAGGCCTTGGGAGACTCACTGCAGAAACGGAAGGGCCAGAAGCAGGGACTGCGTAATAGGCCTCGTCTGCAGAAAGACCAATGTGTCTACTGCAGGAAGTTGGGTCAATGGAAAAATGAATGCCCTGAGCAACAAGGCTCAAAAGTGAAGGTACTGAAACTGCAAGAAATGAGTAATTGAAGGGGATGGGGCTCGGAACCCATCCCAGAGCCTTGGGTAACCCTAAAGGTGGAAGGAAACCCATAGATTTTCTGGTGGACAATGGAGCACAACACTCCATTCTAAAACAAACCCTAGGCAAAATGTCACCAAAACAATCATGTGTGCAAGGGGCTACAATGATGAACCAATACTCATGGACTACTCAAAGATTAAAAGACATATAAAGGGTCTGAATAACCCATTCTTTTATGGTTATCCCTGAGTGTCCGCACCCACTATTGGAATGAGACAATAGAAATCTGCTCCAAAATTGGCTCCAAAATATTCCCCAAGCATGGGTAGAAGCTGGGGGACCTGGGCTGGCAGCCCACCACCCCTCTCTACTAATACAGCTGAAAGCTGGGGCAATGCAATGCATGCCAAACAATACCCAATGCCCAGAAAGGTCAAGCAGGGGATCACTCCCCATATTAAACACCTCAGAGACCTGGATGTTTTGGTCTCTTGCCAGTTGGCCTGGAAATGACCCCCTGTTGCCAGCTAAAAAGCCCAATTCCAATGACTGTAGACCAATGCAAGGCCTCTGTGAGGTAAATAAAAAGGTTGAGGACATTCATCCAACAGTTCCCCACCCCTATACTCTTCTAAGTGTCTTGCCTCCGGAATGAGCCATGTACACTGTGTTAGACCATAAAGATGCCTTCTTCAGCCTGCAACTGGTTCGAGCCAGTCAGCCTATGTTTGCTTTCAAATGAACAAATCCAGAGGATGTATTCAATTGACAGAAGACCTGGACACAGATAGCCCAAGGGTTCAAGAACTTTTTTTACCATCTTTGATTAAGCACTCCACCAGGACTTGGATGAGTAGCAATATGCCCATTCCAACATCAGCTTATTACAGTATGTGGACGACCTCCTGATAGCAGCTGACACCTTGGAAGCCTGCAAAGCTGCCACTGAAGGGCTGCTTAGAATTCTGGGAGACTTGAGGTATCGTGTATCATCAAGGAATGCTCAACTCTGCCAGAATGAGGTAACTTACCTGGGGTACATACTCAAGGGGAGCAAAAGATGGCTGTCAAAGGCAAGGAAAGAGACCATTCTGAGGATCTCCAGACACAGCAATCATCGAGAGGCGAGAAAATTCCCGGGATCTGTTAGCTTCAGTAGGCTCTGGATCCCTGTGTTTGCTGAATTAGCTTGGCCTCTCTATGAGACCACAAGGGGAGAAAAGACTCCCTCAACTGAACCCTATAGATGGAAAAGGATTTCAGTGAAATTAAGACGGCTCTGCTGAATGCACCTACTCTGGCACTACCAGATGTCACTAAACCCTTCCATAAACCTGTATGTGGATAAGAAGAAGGTAATGGCCAAGAGGGTATTGGTGCAGACCCTGGGTCAATGAAAAAGGCTGGTAGCCTACTTGTCCAAAAAGCTGGATCCAATGGCTACTGGTTGACCTCCATGCCTCCTCATAATTGCAGCAATAGCTTTACTAGTTAAAGACTCAGACAAACTAACTTTGTGGAAAGCTCTTAAAGTGACCACCTATAAACATCCTCCTAATAAGAAAAAAAAACATTAATGTCTATACCAACAGCCAGTATGCATTTGCCATAATACATGTCCATGGTGCCATCTACAGGGAGAGGGGATTGTTGACTGCAGAAGGAAGGAAAAACAAACAAGAGGTTTTAGACCTCTTACAGGTCATAAGGCTGCCCCCCAAAATAGCTGTCATATACTTCCCTGAGCACCAGAAAGAAAAGGACTCAATCTCAAAGGAAAATAGCTGAGCAGACAAGGCTGGCCACACCATCAGAGGTGGTGACACCCACATTGCCAGAATTTCCAGCTTACGCTGACCAAGAGCTCCAAAGAATCCAGTCGTGCACAAACACAAGGAGAAAAGATGGCTCAGGACCGCTGACAAAGAGATCATTCTCCCATCAGACTTTGCCACTCAAATACACAAAAGTACTAATTTGGAAAAAGAAAATACAGGACCTCTTTAAAAGAGCACATCTTAAGGTCCTTGACCTTAAGGCCAAAACAGCAGAAGTTGTAAGCTTATGTCCCATGTGCTGTCTCATCATTGCAAAAAGTGGAGTCATGAGAACTGGACACCGGGAGAGAAGATGCTCAGAATGGTCTCTTTCCTTGCCTTTGACAGCCATCTTTTGCCCCCTTGAGTATGTACCCCAGGTAAGTTACCTCATTCTGGCAGAGTTGAGCCTTCTTTGCTGATACACGATACCCCAAGTCTCCCAGAATTCTAAGCAGTCCTTCAGTGGCAGCTTTGCAGGCTTCCAAGGTGTCAGCTGCTATCAGGAGGTCATCCACATACTGTAATTTGGAGACTGACTTCACAGAGGTAAAACCAGGCTGTATGGCTCTAAGTATTTGCTAGTTTTTACAGATACCTTTCCAGGATGGACCCGTATTTCTGTATTTCTGGAATGGTTTTGTCTGTCCTGGTGGAGACAGACATTTGTTTGTGTGTCTTCGGTCTTTTGTTTTGTCTTACTTGTGACTCTGACGATTGGGACAGACTGTGATGTTGATCAGTGGTTTTGTCTATTTAAGTTTTGTTAGCCTTTGTCTGTGTATCTTCGGTCTCTGTTTTGTCTTACGCACAGGTAGCGTGTTCGGTTCTCTGGTGAGATACGTGGGTGGCGTTTCTCAGTTCTGTGGTATGACACGCGAGTGGCATGGTCAGTTCTCTGTAGAGACATGTGTGGATAGCGGTCTCATTTCGATAGCGGGGCAGGTCACAACCGCAAAGCAGCTTGAAGCTGTGTCTTTGGTTTGTTTGGTGCCATTGTCCTGTATGTCTGTGTAATGTGTGTTGTGCTTTTGTCCTGACTTAGACTGATACTGGCATACTCAAATCATGATTTATTTTGACTTTGATATTGTGACCACTTACAAGACTTCAGAGACAGGGCCTTAAGCGTAGGGGTATATTTCATAAAAATGGAGTCAGCCTCGGCCCAAAGCATGCTTGTATGGATGGCTGGTCTATTCAGCCTTGCTGTTACAAGGTATCAAGCCTGCTTGACACAGCTGTAAAAGGTGGATGTACCCCAATAGGATTTCAAACACTAAACAAAAAATCTGAGGGTAATAGCTATGGCCTAAAGAGGTTAACAATCTTTTTTCCCTAGTGCTGCAACGATCTTGGCAGTCAAAGAGCCTAAAGATTATTAAGATATCAGTAAAACCAACTTTAGATATACCCCCAAGGACTATCAAGTTATGGGCAAATTAGGAGTGGTAAAGGAAACCCCATATGGGGCAATAAAGGCAAAAGTAGGAAAACTAGTCCTCCCACAAAAAAAGGACATAAGTATGTTACCAACTTACATTACCTGATCCACTTGGGAGCCAAGTACTAAAAGATGTGGTTAGGTCCTCCAACTATTATATTATGGGACTCTCTGACTTGGCAGAAGAAGTAGTTAAAAGCTGCAAGGTCTGTGCTATGACTAATGCAGGACACTCCATATATACTCCTGGGAAGACGCTCAGGGGTGACTGGTCCAGGTCCTACTGGGAGGTAGATTTTACAGAAATTAAGCCAGCCAGATATGGTAACAAGTACTTATTAGTGTTTATAGATACTTTTTCAGGCTGGGTAAAGCTTTTCCTACCAGGACTGAGACGGCCAATGTGGTGGCTAAGAAGATCATAAAAAAAAGTCTTCCCGAGGTTCAGGATATCCAAGGTAATTGGGTCTGATAATGGACCTGCCTTTGTTGCCCAGGTAAAGTCAGGGACTGGCCACACAACTGGGGATCAATTGGAAATTACATTGTGCTTACTGACCCCACAGTCAAGTCAGGTAGAAAGGATGAATAGAACCCTAAAAGAGACCCTGACAATTGGCCCTAGAGACCTGCGGGAATGACTGGACAGCCCTCCTTCCCTTTGCCCTATTCCGGGTTTGGAACTCCCCTAGGGCAATTTAAACTCACCCCGTATGAGATCCTATGTGGGGGACTGCCACCGCTCACTGAGTCAGGTGGAGTCTATAATACTGATGCTATTCTTTCTAGACCTTTATTTGCCCACCTAAAGGCCCTTGAAATGGTGAGATGCCAGATCTGGGAACAACTGAAAGAAGTATGCATCTCTGCCTGGATCCATGCCTCCCATGTGAGGCGAGCTCCTGAACTACCCAAATTGCAGTATCTGGGGCTTTTAATAACACCACCAGTCAGGAGGCTTGTGTTTGGGGAACTAATCATAGGCTGACTCTTACTGAGGTTATGTAAGGAGACTCTTAAGAGCCCTAAGACTCCTGACACCAGGTACTTGGTTCCCAGTTTAGATAAATGGTGGGCTTGTAGTATAGGCCTGACACCTTGTGCGTCAACATCAGTTTTTAATGACACCAAAGATTACTGTGTGCTTGTACAACTGGTACCTAGGGTCTTTTATCATCCAGCTAACGCACTTGAAGATGAGTTTGACAAGCACCCAACTCGCTTTTGACAAGAACCTATTTCTCTGACACTAGCAGTAATCCTGGGCCTTGGGGTAGCTGGCCGTGTTGGGACAGGTACCGCTGCCCTAATACAGGCCTCTCAAAACTTTGATGGATTAAAAATAGCCATGGATGAAGATTTGAGGGCTGTAGAACAATCTGTTTCCAAACTTGAAGAGTCATTGACTTCCCTCTCAGAAGTGGTCTTACAGAATAGAAGGGGATTAGATTTGTTATTCTTAAAAGACGGAGGATTATGCGCTGCTCTCAGAGAGGAATGTTGTTTCTATGTGGTCCATTCAGGAGTAATTAAAGACTCCATGAGTAAACTTAGAGAAAGGTTAGACAAAAGACAAAGAGACAGAAAAGCACCTCAGGGATGGTTTGAGAGCTGGTTTAATAGATCTCCTTGGATGACTACTCTGATATCTTCCCTTATGGGACCATTCCTAATTTTGCTTCTGCTACTGATTATAGGTCCATGTATATTAAATAAACTAATTACCTTCATTAGAGAAAGAATAAGTGCTGTTCAGATTTTGATGTTATGCCACCAATATAGCACTTTATGAGGTCAAGAAGATGCTGAAATCTAGTTCTATGATTAGAACTAGGTACTAGAAGTGGGGAGTTGAAAGACCTGGATAAATCCAGACCCCTCTAGCAGGAAGAGGAGAACCAAAAAAATCTAGGTTAGCCAAGTCAGTGACCCTGTTTCAGGAACTAGCTAGATAAAGTTAGATTATAATCTTGAGAATAAACAGGGAGTTACCCCCTTTTCAATTATCACTGGTATTTTTGGAATTTTCCAATGACGCCCTCCCCACCCCCTTTGGATTACTGGGTTGTGGTTTCTTCTTTTAAAAACTCCTTCTCCTAGCTACTCGGGGTCAAACTCCTCCCCTGCGTGGGCTATGAGTCTTGGCCCCAGAGCTCTGGTACTTGTCAACAAACCTCATGTGATTGCAACAAGGACAGTCTCTCGTGAGTTCCTGGGGGGTCATGTTATCCCGAGACATGAGTGAGACTCTCCCCGATCTGGAGGTCTTTCAGTCCCAATCATAGAACCATATTACAATAATATATGCACATCAACAATCACAATACAAGACAACAGAGATCACAACACAAATACATGCACATGGAATGAAGAGGAACTGAAAAAGAAGTGAAGAGATGGGGACATTAAAAAATGATTATGCAACAGGGGTCTTCCATAATCATTTGAAAAGCATCTGAAAATTATGATCTGCTCATTCAGTTTTGATAAGACAAAATATCACTGAAGATATAATTTTAAATATGAGTGGTCTTTAATAGGTTTACTAAGGCCAACCTTACTGTACTCATATGTCTTGTGGTTTATTTTGATAAAAAATAGATAACCATTGTGTCTTAGTTAGGTTTTTATTGCTGAGAAGAGGAACTATGACCATGGCAACTCTTACAAAGAAAACATTTAGTTGAGGGGACTTGATTCCAGTTTTAGAGGTTCAGTCAATTATTACCATGACAGGCAGCATGGTGCCATGCAGGAAGATGTGGTACTGGAGCTGAGAGTTCAACATCTTGACTTAGAGGCAACAGGAAGTCAACTGACTGTCACATTGAGTGAAGCTTGCGAAAAAGACCATAAAACCCACCACCACTGTGACAAACTTCCTGCATCAAGACCACACCTGATCGTCTCTGCCTGATGTAAAAAAGAGATTTATTTGATGAGAAGTAAAAGTTATTCTTACCTATCTGTGAATTTAAGGCTAGGGGTTTGAAGGGTGAATTTTGTTCTTCTGTGTACCATGTGTTAGCATTGCCTATGGAAGCCAGAAGGTGACGCCAGGTATTCTGGAACTGAAATTACAGATGGTTGTGAACTGCCATGTGGTTGCTAGGAACTGAACCCACGTCTTCTGGGAAGAAGTTAACACTCTCAACTGCTGAGCCATCTGCAGCCTCAAGGATTGGTATTTAGAATGTAGTTGGGTATCACACTAGTTTGGCAAAGTGGAAATAGTAGATTCAAATCTCAACCATTACCAGTAGGGCAAGGTATCTCTCCACAGTGGCAATAGTGGCACTTATATCATGGGGATAAGTGGCAGTAATAGGTTCTCCGCTGGGATCTATGACCTTCCCAGCCATGAGCAGTTGACTAGGTTTTCTGTACCAGATGTGAATTTCTCATATAAAGAAAAGTATCTCAGCTATTAAAAACATAAACAGTGATGTTTCAAGCTATTTTATTTGTTGTAAGTACTTAAAGATGTATTAGTGTATTTTACTTAATAATACAATATTACACAATTTTAAAGATTGCCATATGTGATAAACTTAGTCACAATTTAGAATAAAATTTGAGATTAGTGCATATCTCAAAATTATATATTATGAAAAGCATTTTTAAAGAAATATTCTTTATAAATTATTTTCTTTTAAGTTTAGACACTAATTATAAGTTGGTAGAAAAGAATCTTTTTTCTGTTTTTGAGTGTAGTGGGCTTTTTATTTTTTTCATTTCTGTATTCATATCAATAACAATATCTCTCTAAAAGTAGGTGTTCAATAAAATCTTAGTGAGTAGGCTCATTATGAAGGAAAGTTCAGTGTAGTAACAGAAATCATGAAAGAGCAAGAACATGAACACAGTTTTCAAGGAAGAAGGGAACTGCAATACACTCCTAGACAAGGGTGTTTAAATCAGGGAAATTGTACTTGATAAACATAGATTAGCCCAATATTTTTTCCTGTGTTTTTTTATTCATTTGATATACCAACCACAGTTCCCCTTCACTCTCTTCCTCCCTGCCACTTCACCTACTTCCTTCCCACCCCCACCCACTCCTCAGAAAGGGTGAGGCCTCCCATGGGGAGTCAACTAAACCTGTCATATCTAGTTGAGGCAGGAACAAGTCCCTCCCCACTGGATCAAGGCTGAGTGAGGTATCCCACCAAAGGGAACAGGCTCAAAAAAACCTGTTCATGCACCTGGGATACGTCCTGATGCCACTGCCAGCCCCCCTCAACAGATCAAATAACATCCCTGACTTCAACTTCTACTATGGAACTATAGTATTAAAAGACAGCTTGGTATTGGCATAAAAACTGACATATAAAACAATGGAATCAAATTGAAGATCTTTTTTCTTTTAGAGAAACAGAATCTTGAATTTATTCACTATTTGTAGAACCAAGGTTTCCCCCCATGAGCCTATCTATGATTTAAATTGCAATCTCACAAAATGTATTTTGAGAAAAGTTTAATTCACTGACTGGTAATTAACTTACAAAAGTTGAACATTACATATTTTCTATCATATACAGACTGTTAAAATCATAATTTTTATAACAAAATTGCATAAATTTTAGTTATCAGCAGAACCAGTCATTGAAGTTAACTTTCTGATTCTGAAATAACTGAGTCATTATGGAACTTGCAAGCAATAACATAAAAACTTTGAACAGATTAAATGTGTCTTATAATATAAGCAAATGTTGTTTGGAAATGCATGCTAGTATATTTAAAATTATATCATGTGTTCTGTTAGTTTGGGAAAAAGCTTGCGGTTACTACAAATAGAGTCTTCCTTATGGTATGTGTATAGTGAAGGCTAACTGTACTGGGAAAAGTATATACAAAGTTATATATGGGTGTGTTTATGTGTGAAGATGGAAATTGTAAAACACTTCTCCCAGAATGATTTTAAAGGCAATGTCTTAGCTCAAGTTGGAGAGTGCTTTCTAGCCAAGTGACATCAATCAACAGTTTCAAAGTCACAAATGTAATGGAAAAATTAAAAATGCTGCAGGATTCGCGGTGGCAGTAGGCAGCAGAAATGCTGTAGGTCCCCAAGCGGTGGTAGCAGGCCATGTGGCTGCAGGCAGCGGGCCCTGAGAGCAGCCAGTCCCAGGCAGAGATGGCTGCCAGTCCCCGAGCAGTGGCTGGTCCCAGGCAGGGAGACACGTGGCGGGCGGGCAAGAGACAGAAATGGATAGGCAGGCCATGCAGAGTGAGGTTGGATATTTATTCGGGGGGGTCATGGAGGGGGAAAGGGGAAGGGGAGAAGAGCTGAGAGAGAAAGAAAGAGAAGAGAGAGAGAGAAGCAGGGGAAGGGGAGAAGTGGGGAGAGAGACAGAAGACGCATCTCCAAGAGGAAGATGGAAAAAGAGAGAGAGCTCAGGCCTGAAGCTGAAGATCAGAGCATGGGGGAGGGAGTGGGCGTGGCTTGTCCCTTAAAGAGACAGAACAATCATTACAACAAAGACAAAATTCAGAAGCAGGATAGAAGAGATCTGATCTTCTTTCTGTTCTCAGAATATGACCCTATTTCCACCAAATCACATCTCCAAAACTTAAGAAATGCCTTAATTTTAGTGTGCTTAATGATATATATTTCACATTCTTGATAAGATTTTCAACTAATTAGGTCCAGAGGAAGGTGATAGGATTGTTTCTTTTCTATATAACTATTATAAAAAACATGTAAACAGTCTTGAAAGACGGGCTGATAAACAATATATTTGTTATTAGATGTGACACACGGGAACTCATTCAAAACTAACAAAAGTTGAACACTGTACTGAAAATTGATCCCCTTAGCTTAATAGCACATACAGCCAGCATCAGTAATGCTTCATGGAGGTACTCCCCAGTTCCACACCATCTATCACACCAACAATGGTTAGGAATAATTAAGCACCAGAGAACAAGAAAGCTGTGCTAAGAAACTGAGTTATAGATGTCATTCACCAGAACTTTGTTTTATCCTGAGAACTGAAAATCAATTTTAAGGAATACAAACAACAGTGAAATTGCAGTATGCATTTATTCATCAAAATATTAACCTATTTTATACACAGTGAGTATATTTCAGTTCCACATCACTGCTACAGCTTTTTTTAATTTTCAAATATCAAAAGTGAATATATTTGCTTACATTTAATTATACCGGTTACAAATTCGGAATTTATTTTAGGCTTTTGTTTATTTTTACGTTAGCTACTTGGTTGTATTTATCTTGTTGTACCTTATTTTATTCTACAACTTATTTTAGCAGTGTGTAAATTTATAAGTAGACATAAGATACAGAGAACTTTATAAATTGACATTGGGTAAACTCTGTCATGTCCTTTCATACTGCTCTAGGCAGTATGAACCTGGGAGAATGGGGTCATGATTAAGGTGTTCAATCATAAGGACAAACCACATATCTCAAAAACATGTTTTTCCATGGAGGCATACAAATGTCAACAGCTGAACTAAATTCACTCATATCCACTATACCTAGAAGGATCAGGAAAACACATTTCAATAAAAATTCTTTGTTTTGAAGAAACTAAGGTCACAACTGTTGTAATCTGCTGGCCTGGCCTGTCATTTGGATACCCTATCCCTTTAAGAGACAAGCCCCACCCACTCCCAATCTCCCCCTTCCACTGAGGCAAGCAAATCTCCTGCCTCCTCTCCAGCCTGAGCTTTTTCTGTCCTTCCTTGTGGAGGCCCAGAAATGTGAGCCTGTTTACACACTGACCAAAAGTAAGAGAGTTGGTTTTTAGTTCCTTCAAGGTTATTGTGCTTCTACCTCAAAACAAAGGTCCCACCTAGCTGTTGATTAGGAGAGGTCTGCTCTCTCAAGATAATTGTCAACAGGTGTGACTAATAGCCAGAACTTGCACTCTAGGAATAGAGAAGTAGATTTTTTTTCTTACCTCAAACAAAAGTCTAAGGATCCAACTAAGTTTCAGTTTCTTTTATGGAAATAACTTGGGATTCCACCCAGGAAGTTGTTTCCCTACAGAGTGTTTTGGTCTAGGGTGTAAGTGTGACTTGTTTTGAACTAACAACAGAATGTTTAATGATGAATGTAGCCTGTGACTCTCAACGGGTACGTTCATTTCCTTGTTTCATGTTAATGCAGTCTTTTGTCTTACCCTTTTGGGGCCAAGGGTATTTTAAGCAGTTGGAAATTAAACACTGGCGAATTTTCAGTACTCACGAAAATTCCCTCCCAATGCTATCCTACATATTTCTCTGTTTTATTATTTTCATTTGGGACTTCGTATTCTTTACTATATTTCTAAATCCCCCATGCAATTACCATGGCGAGAGGTATTTTTGTCGAGGCTGGTTCCTGTCACTTCCATTTCTGGAGAGGCAACTTCTGCCTCTCTCCTCTCTCCCTTTCTCTTTTCCCTTCTTCCATTTCTCCCCTTCCCTCTCCAGAACCCACTAAATAAACCCAAGCTTTCTCTGCATGGCATATGTGTCTATCTCCTGCCAGGGCCCTCTAAGGCCTCGGGTGACCCAATGCTGCCCTTGTGGGACCAACCTTGAGTCACCCCACATTTATGAATGATAAAATTGGTGTGTGACTTGGTCAGGCTCTCTGCATTCCCTCCCATCATGGGTGGACCAGCTGAGGGCACATGGGGAGCCTGGACTTGGACCATTTTCCAACATCCTGTGCCTGTTCCACTGCTACAAATGATAATGTTCCCTTTTCCAAGTCAGCTTTCACTGACATTCATCTCTGTTCATTCCTCATGGCTGAGGACTGAGATCTTGCTTCTCGTTCTTGGACTGTAATCCTTCAACCACTTGGAGTGGCCTTGACCTATCCTTTGACCCTCGCTCTATCTCAAAGACATTTGTGGATACACAGCCATTGGGTCTTGCCTTTCTCATGCTCTTGTTCATGGGGAATAGACCTAAAACTGTATGCCCAACCTCCCCACTGGGATGTCTTTTACAGACCCTAAAACCTCTGCCTTACTTACAGATTTCTAACCTTACCTGCTTTTCACTAACAAATGGCCTATGTACCCCTTAAGTGACAACCTAAAGTGGGAACTTTCTAACTTCTATCAGCAAACAGGCAGACTTAAAAGTTTCTATACTGTCAGGGGCCAAAAGTCAAGGGCCAAAAAAGGACAATTTGGACTCACAAGCCTCGAGGCCTATGCTCTATCTTCTGGCTAAGTAAACAAGGCACAAGATGCACCCTGCCCTAAAGATGTACCTTTAGATTAACTTCCTGGAAAATGAGGAACTTGGGCCAGCTGCAGACACCAGAGACCGATAAGTTCTTGCCCCACCTCCCCCTGGTTCCTCTTAGTAAATTTCCACTGCTCGCCCTGCTCCTCCCCCGCCCTGAGTGAAATGCCCTTTATAAAGAACCCTAACCAGCAATAAAGCGGACCTTGACACGACTCAGACTGACTCTGTCCTTTTTATGCGCCTGGTCTCCTTTCTCTCTCGCCCCCATTGGTCTTTCAGGAGGTGCCTCCTCGGGTCCTGCCAAATAACCTGGCCTGTGGGACGGGTCACTATACAGCCATACTCCGCACTGCCGATGCCCTGCCGGCTCACGCCATTCAGCTTTTCCTTTCACTGGGCAGCCCCCCTCCCACCCACTGTAAACACTCCTTTTCTTGCTCCAATTCCTTCTATTCTGTCCCTGCCACTGCTACACTGGTCCACAGTAACTGGCAAGACTAGTCAGATCCACGAAACAGCTGTTTCTAGTTCCAGTCCTTGCTCCCCACAGCGGCTGGTGGCATGACTGGTGGCACTTAGTAATTTTCCTGTCTTCTTCACATATGAAAGAATAAATGTTGTGGTCACATGGATGTAATTTTATTTTGAATGCATGCTCTACATGGCTTCTATGTCTCTCTTGTTATTTGTATCTGTTTAAAATTTCCACCACGGCTCTGAAAACATGGTTACTCCGCACAACACAAGACCACTGACATCTTGACTAAGAGCAGGTCAGATGACCTCACTAACATCTTGACTAAGGGCAGGCAGGTCAGGCAACCAAGTTGCCATCTTTATTGAGGTATTCCTTGCCTAATCTCATAGTTTACTTACATTTTTGTCTCTAAATTCTTCTTACCAACTCTGTTACATGTGTGTTTTGCACAGTGGCATGCTTTTGGTGGGGCCCACCCAAGCACCCACTTCACCCAACTCCTGTTTAATATGTGTGTGTGTGTGTGTGTGTGTGTTCGCGCGCGCGCGTGAGCAAGCGTGTGCATGCCTGTGACATTTGAGTTAACTTTATGTATTAACATAAGTTAGCTTTAACTGTGTGTGTGCATATATGTGTGTGTATGTATAAAACTTAAATTCAACTATGTGTAAATGTACATTTTAACTTACTGTTAAAAATGTTTTAAATAATCTGTTCATTGTATCTCATTCCAGACTAAGAAAACAATAAGTCTCATATTTTAAATTGGTATGTACTTTAAAATCTCTTACAAAAATCCTGTATATGTGATCCAACCCAGCTTTAAAATATATTAAGCTGTTTCTCACTATTGCAAGTTTTTATTGTAAACAGTTTTTTCTTCTTTGTCTTTCACAAGTATAAATCTCACCTTTTAAGTTAAAAACCAGTATAGTCAAGTTTGGACCCAGTTCTCCAGACAGATTCTGTACTGTAATCATAACTTATCTATACCCGATAAATAGCCCTCAACTGCTCAGAGATCTGGGGAATATGGCATTTAAATGTTTAATTATTAAAAGACTTTTCAAGACAGAAAGACAGGTTGGCTCCTAGTAGCAGCCCTCTATTTCCTCCAAAGAACACAGGAGAGAGATGGACACAGAACAATGTCTATCCCAATTCACTTCAAGTGATAGCACTAACCACTGGGCAAAACTGCCTTTCAACTAAACTACTGAAGATCTCCAGACAGTGAACAAAAGAAAATTGGAATTGATGACATAGCTGCTTAGGGTAAGGTAGGTTTGTATTCCTACAGATTTCCTAATCTACAGAATCTTCTAAAACCTGGCAGGCTTTGTGCTAAACAGCAGAAGGCAAATACAATCCTCACTGACCATGGAAGACCCTGAGGAGAGGCTCTAGGTAGCCAACTGAGTAAGTTCTCTGTCATTTTCAATCAATAACTCAAGTAAAATTTTATCCTTCTCAAAGATCTCTGATGTAGTTTGACAGCTGAGAGGTTTTGTTAATTTAAAAGGACAACCTCACCAAACAAATTTTAGTACAACTTCTTAACATGTTCTAAATAAAAGGTGTTCTAAGAGATACAAATCCAAGTTATTAAGATGTGTACCAGCAAGTTATAAAGGTCTGAGGACAAATGCAAGTTATCAAATTTCTCTCTCATGCTGCCTTTCATAACCTTAATCTATTAATCTAACTCTGACAGAGTACTACTCTGAAGATACTTTCATTGCACAAAAATATCTGTCACAGTCATTCTGGTATAAGTATGTTGCTGTTTATACAATGTATATGTCTAAAACTTATGTTTTTCACAAATTCAAAGAATTCTTCTGATTCCCAGTGAGCTGAATTGAAGGATCCACCTTAAACATGTAAGATACAGCTCTCTCAATCCCCTGGTCCTGAAAGATTTTTCTTCCCAAACTTAACTTTGTCCTCTGTTCTGCCAACACCTTGCCAGGTCCAAGAGGCACTGGACAGTTACACACCACAAATCCTGGACATGAGTAAAGTGACCAGCTACCCCAGGATGTGACCATCACCCAGGTTTTTCAGCACCCCCAAGAAAGACTTCAATGCCCACAAATAAGCAGGAAGTAGTCTGCAGAACCTGCCTTCCCAAGCCCCTCAAACTGCCATGTCTAACTCCCCACCTTTTTGTTAGAAGAAAAAGATAAGAATGTTGTAATGCTGTCCTGGCCTGTCACCTGGGCACCCTGTCCCTTTAAGAGACAAGCTCTGCCCACTCCCAATCTCCCACCCCTCCAACTTCCTCTGAGACAAGTGGATCTCCTGCCTCCTCTCCAATCTGCTCTGTCTCTGTCTGTCCTTCTTCTGGGAAGCAGCTTCTGCCTCTCTCCTCTCTCCCTTCCCCTTCTCTCCTTCCCTTCTTTCTTCTTTTCCCTTCCCCCTCCATAACTCACTAAATAAACTCTATACCCAAGCTCTCTCTGCATGACTTATCGGTCTTTCTCCCTCTGTGGCCTCAGGCCACCCGCCAGGGGACTCACTGTGGCCCCCTGTGATTAACCTCTGGTCACTTGACCTTATGAATGCTAACAACAAGATGCTTGTCTTGTTTTCTTGAACTTTTCTAAGAAGCATTCAGAATTCTTTTCACACAACTCCAGCCTAGGACTGTGTTCCCACACTCTCAAGTACATTTTTGCTGAATTGTTGATCCAAGAGTACTGATTGAATAGTTTAATCATTTAATTTACTCTCTAAATCCATATTATTTTTCAGCTGAATTAAGAGCTGCAGCCATATGTCCATCATTTTATGTGGGTTCCTAACTGAAGTCACTAATTTTTAGTTACACTGGATTTGGAATTGTTCTGCATTTTTCCTTTTTACAAAAGAGGGATAGAATTCCATTGTTGGGGGCAGGTATAGCCAATTACGTAGCTCTTTCACAGAACCTCATCAGGCAAATATTCTTGTGCTGTTAATCATTTCCAAGGTTTGTTGATCTTTAGCTTCTGCTCTGACACAGACATTCACTGATAAAACTACCTATATTCATATGTAAATAGAAAAGAGAGAGAAAAACACACCACTTTTTTCCAAAGTGTTGAAACTCTGCTGGGATTTCCCAGAATCTGGTTAGACTACAGAGAAACTACACAGTAGGATTTGTGATTCTGCCTAGGCTCCTAGGAGAGAGGAGATGTTGCTTTCTGGGGACCACACTTTGGATTTTATGAAATAACCTATACTTCTATTTGCTTTTATTTTTAAGCTGTTCTTAACTCATACAAGTTCTCATAGTCATAGAAATTTCTCTCGTACATCGCTCAATTAGAAATGAGACTACAGATTATTGGGAGAATGAATAATCGTCTTTCCTTCCAGTTATGTTCTTATTTTAAATAAACTGAAGCACTATGCCTCATTAAGCCATATTTCAGATTATTATAGGTTAAACAAGCAATTTAATGGACATTTACAGCCTTATTTCTCTAAGAACATAAATCTGAAGTTCAAAAACCCTAACTTAATAAAAATATGTGAAATAATGCCTAATTATAAGGTGGAGGTGTACTATATTCTACAAAGATAAGTAAACAATAAAACTCCAAATATATAAAGAAAACTTAATGAACAAGATAAAATAATATGACACATTTTGTGTAAAAAAAGAGTCTATATATTATACTAAACAATTGTTTATAAAACAGAACAGTTATGGAATAACAGAAAAGAGAACTGAGTTATATAATAAAATACTGACAATTTATTAAATAAAATTTAGAGGTAGAAAATACATTGAAGTTCTAATACATACTCTTAACATTTTACCTTATTAAATATATATAAATGTATATACATGAGAGAGTGAGTAAGGAGAGAGAAAGAGAGTGGCTGAATTCTTTTCAATGTGGAAGAGGAGATATGAAAGTACCTGAGGCACATTCCAGAACCTCTTGAAAGAGGCAGCGTAATAGAAATTTAATGAAAAGCAACAGTGTGAACTTTGCAATTAGAATGATGAACAACACAGATGCAGAAAGTCAGTTTCCTCAAGTCAAGCAAGACCTTTATTGTGGAGGGAGAACTTGACAGAGCTTAAAGGACAAATGGTTTCTTTACTTGATGATGGAAACATTCACAGGGGCAGAGACTGACAGGAGATTTTTCTCTTTGGAATTGCTAACCAGGCCGATGAGATCCATCCCTGAGCATTTGGAGTCAGTTGCTGCAGGGGAGCTGACTGGCTAGACAAATGAGCTATCACTCTGGAAAGCTCTGTGCCATGGTCCATAGTTCAGGTAGTGCATTTTCTAGAAGAGATAGAGGCTCTAAGGGAGTTCATAACCAAAAGCTCAAAACCCTGTCTATTCTTCGAAATTCTGGTCATCTGAGACAGATAGTTCATTACATTTTTTTATTCTTCTCCCCTTCAATAAAACTCTCACACTAAGTGAAGCATGCTGAAAACTACAAGTACTGCATCCGTTCTCTCATATCAAGAATCTAAAATTTAGATTCTAAATCATACATATATTCCCAGGTGTATATATAAAAATATGACACAGAAGGAGGGAGGTTACTAAGAGAAAAGTGGGGTGACAATGAAAGGGAGGGAGTTAGAACCAAGAACAGATAATAGGGATTTGAATCTACACAAACTACATGACAAATGTGTGTAGAGATGTCATGACAAAACCTATTATCCTGCACACTCATTAAGAAAGCAAATATTTGCTTTGACTTTTTTGTTTGTTTGTTGAGAGAGAGAGAGAAGAAAATAATGAGAAGCTGTGTAATTAGGGAGGCAGGGGGGTCATCTGAAAGGAGTTGAGGGACATGAAAGAATATGATCAAAATTTATTAAATAAAGACTTAAATAAAAAAATGAAAGCAAATTAACATAATGAAAAGGAGGGAAAGATATCACACCCAAGATCTTGAGAAAGTGTGTTGCTTTCTGGAGTAACATTTTCCTTTAATCAAACAAAGGAAACAATACAATTATTTTGTACTTCAGTGAGTATTTCAACAAAACAAAATTGAAAATCAATCCTGTTTTTCCTTTCTTTGTTATGAATAATAGTAAAATGGGATTTTAGTTACCCTACAATAAATAATTTTAAAGTTGTTAGTAAATTACCATATTGTCTCTGGCCTATGACTTTAGAATGCAGTGCAAACTGAAACTGTATGATGTTAGTCTAAAATTCTTTTTAAAAAAATCCTTCCATTTTACTTACTCATATATTTAACCAAGTTGTCTCCATATTTCTATCTGAAAAAATCTACAGAAAATACAGTATACCATGTCTACTAGAAAATAGTTATTATACCTCTAATTGCTATGATTTTAATATTTTATATGTGGTATATACATATGGTATAGGTGTCTGTATTTATGTGTCTGCATGTGTGTGACGGCATGCAATATATGTGTAGGGACACATATGGAGACTAGGGTTTGACACTGAACATTGATTTGTCTTCCTCTGCAACTCTCCATCTTCTATTTTGAACTTGAAACTCACTGATTTGGCAAGGCCAGTTGACTAAAAAAACTCCAGAGATTCTTCTGTCTCCATCTACCCAGAGCTAGGACCACAACCACTGCACATGGAGTTTTATGAGGACTGAGGATCTGAACTCAAGCACTTACTGACTGAGACATTTATCTTGCCTCAATAAATTTATTTAAATGATATACTACTAAAATATTTAAAGAATTATTAATATTTTTGAATCTGAATATCTTTGCCTTGGTAAGAAGAAGTACTAAATATTTATATTATTTGCTAAGTATTTCAAATATACAAATCTACACAGAATATGCAAAATTAATGGAGGAAGCAAAAAACATTCTCCCCATAGTTCAAATCAATTTTACACCAAAGTACTTTTTAACAACATTTGATAATAGGTGATGATGTTAAATAAATTGTATGATTACCTTATTTATCCCAGTAGTTTACCTTTCTTTTATCCTGCCTGATATATCTTATGAAAGAAATAGATTAAGGAGACTGTTTTCACATGTAGTTATTAAAAAAATTATTAGAAAATTTGTGACTCTGTACTCTTTTATCATTAAAAGAACCAAGATATTTATTTTAAGTAGTATAAAAGTCCAATTATTTTGATTCCTTTTCCCCTTTTACTTATCTTTGTCTGGCAGCCATGATTAAATGCTATTCATTATTTTGACACAATGCAAACACTTTTAAATCTTGATGTTATTTCAGCAAAATGTTATTTTCTTTTTCAAGTCTCTGTTTGGAAAATATTTTGGGTTACTGGTATAGTGTTGGCAGACACTGTTAGTTTGTTCCTGGCTGCTCAGACCTGAAATAATCACACAGAAACAATATTGTTTGGTCAATAGCTTATGCGTATTTCTAGCTAGTTCTTACAACTTAAATTAACCCATTTCTATTATTTTATATTTTACCATGAGGCTCTTGGCTTACCTTCAAGGTTCCTGCTGGCGGCTTGTGTCTTTCTCCTCTGGCGGCTACATGGTGTCTCATTGACTCTGCCTACTCTCTCCTTTATCTCTGGTTGGAATTCCCACCTTAATCTAGTCTGCTCTGCTATAGTACCAAAGCTGCTTCTTTATTAACCAATGGTATTCTCAGCATCTTGAGGGGAAACCCACATCACCTCTCCTTTTCTGTCTAATTAAAAAGAATATTTTAAATTTAAAATAGCAAGATTACATAGAAAAAAACATTATCAGACAAGAATTATAGTTATAATATTTATATCTACTGTATCTTTTATCATAACTGAGAAAAACCATAATTATAACTATCTATTCTTCAACTCCATCAAAGACTCCAGAAGGATATAATATTACCTAAGTTAACAGGAAGTTGTAAGCAACTTCCAAAACCCTAGAATTGGCAGAGACATCTCACTGCCTGGACAGTCATCCGAAGTTCTTCTGTAATGTAATTCTTCAGCCTACAGGCCCATAGTATCTGGCAGACTTTTCCATAAAGCAGGAAATGTCAAAAACAGTTCCATCTATATTGGCAGCTTGTCAGGCACTTTCTTCTGTGTCCTCAGAATATCTGGCAGACTATTTCATGAAGCTGGAACCCCAAAGGATCATCTCACTTTTAGGCAAGTTCATCAGTCATTTTTCTGTGGGTCCTACATGTCCTGTTCATGCAGCATAACATCAAGCAGTCCAGGCAAAAACAGTTTCTTGCCTGAATGGCTAGCAAACTCTGTGAGGAGCCTCTGCAATACCCATGATCCTCTTCAAGTAGACTGGTGCTGCCAGGAGCAAATGTGTATCATTGTCATGAAAAGTCCTAAGTTCTTAAAACATTTTAAATGCCATATTCTGACTGTCTCTGAAAGAATTGAAGAATACCTATCTAACTGAAATATATCTCTATATATCTAGAAAACCTAACTATCATGACTACAAACTTGAGTATTATAGACGATTATCTATTAAGCTATATTTCCTATTTATACATTACATTTTGAAATGAGCTGCACAAACACAATACCTTAATCAAGAGCAGGAATATATATATATATAACAAAATTAATCTTAAAGTTGTTTCAATAAACTAAGATTCATACCAATGGGAAGTTTTCATATCTATAGTATAACCCCTTTAACTGTAAACAACTATTTATAAATAATCATTTAGGGAATTTTGTTGTAGTTCTCTCCAAACTGCTTCTTGCTTTTTATTGGGCAAAGTATTTATTTTCGGAGGGTTTTTATGGAGACCTTTTAGGTGATCTTGGTCCATAAAACCACATTAGTCTGAAAGGAATCCATAGGTTCTCATCTTCTGTTGAAAAAAAAGAAGAACCTCTTTTCCAAAGCAACATATCCTTAGACCCAAATTTTGAAGTCAAGATAATATATATATATATATATATATATATATATAGAGAGAGAGAGAGAGAGAGAGAGAGAGAGAGAGAGAGAGAAAGAGAGCAGTCCACAAAATCAAATGTCTCTCTGCAATCAAAAAATTCAAAGAAAACACAATAGTATATACCTGCAGGCATACACACAGACAGAATATTGTATACATAATAAATAAATAAATAAATAAATAAAATAGTATACATAATCCAGACTCTCTTTACGTGTATATTTCATCTTTACGTGTCTTATAATTTAGTACTTACCAAATTATATTTATATTATCTCATAAATTATTTCATTTGTAACAAATAATTGGCTCTTAAAACATCACAGGCATTTATTGCATATGGTTCAGTTTTTAGATTTCCCATAATTGGGTTTAATTAAAAACTATTTAACCAGAAAGTACCAAAACTGAAGAAAACATTAAATATCACAATATGATTTTATTAGTTAAGCATATGTATATACACACACATATATATATAGTAGGCTATGTTTTATTACCACAAAATAGATATATACAAATATATAATAAGTGATTCTAATTTATCAAAACAAGTACATAAACACAAAACATCCATGGTTCTATTCATAATAGAGACGTATGCTGCAAGAAACATGCAGACTTAAATAATGTCTCTGATATGGTCCAGGTCTAGAGTACCCCTCAAAGGCTCCTATGTGGAAAGCTCAATCCTGGCTAGCAGCACACTTGAGACATAGTAGAAAGTAGGAGATGGAATCAACAGAGTGGGTGAACAACTAGGGACATGGCTTTGAAGTTTATATTGTTCTTGGCCTCAAGCTGTCTTTCTCTAGCTACTTTACAATGCCCTTGTAGTGTGCAGTCCAGGGTTACATGTTCTTGATATTCTGTGTCATCACAGTCCCAACCCAACAACTGAGCCATCTCATGCAGTGAGCCATGCTTCCTTCCTCCATAAAAGTAGTTTCTATCACAACAATAAAACATTGAGACCATTTACATAAAATGAACCGCTGTCATCCTTGTAGCAACTTTGTATTCTTTTACAGTAAGCATAAGTCATACCATTATCTGCATAATCTATGCTGCGCTTAAATCACCCTGTGAGGGTAATCAATTCCTCCTGAGTAGTTATTTTCTCCAATAAATAGCATATTGCACTAGAAACTATCTCCCAAAGTTCTTGCATGATTCCATCATATATAATACATACAAGACTTTATGTCTGCTCCTTTTTGTATAATACCAAAGGATTCCTAATAAGGTTTTTAGGAGTCAAAATTGATACCTGAAACTCATCATTCAAGGGACTGAGATAGGAAGATACTAAGGTACAGGCTAGTCCAATGAGACCTGGTTTCAACACACTACAAAATGCTCTATGTGACCTTTAAGTATTTGGTGGTCAATGTTCCTACACATAACGTGCAATGTCAATGGTGATATTTACAGGATGTTCCAAAGCCATTGTAAACTCAAATTTGGAAGTCAGAGTAATGAGTAACCTGATTGAAAAATTAAAGTCTAGATTTGCAATGAATCTGTGCACATGATAAATTAATCAAATACATAGTTAGGGAGGCAACTGTTGATGTTTCAGATATTTCTGTTAAATTCAATGAAAATTGCTTATTGAATTTTTCTTCCTCTCTACTCATTTCTACAAATTTGAGAAAGTGTTCAAAATAAGATATTTATATCCAGATTTATTGGGAAAATATAATTAGCTTCAAATGATCATAAAGTTGGAGTAAACCAAAAATCTGTAGCTGAAATATACATGACTGCAATTTTAAGTCTATCAAATGCTTTAAGTTTTTGTTTGGGGCAAAAAAAGAATAAATAGATATATCTATTTATTATATATTTATAATTCACATCAAAGACATTCCTCTGGCTCTTAAGTTTCACACATAAATAGCAATACTGTCTCAATACTGATGATCTGCAAGTCATTTTACTCTCAGGGGCAGGCACATTCTTTGTGACATCATATGCTCAATACAGCTTTCATTAACTTGAATTACTAGTGATATTAAATACCTCATAGCATTGCTGTAAGTTATCCACTTTGGGTTGGTGCAATTGATGAATCCTGGGGCTGTAAAAAACTTAAATTGAGATTATGTACAGTCTAAATGTACAGAACCAGCTTCTACATATCATCATGAACTCCAGATAAAGGAAAAATGCCCAACTTCAAACACACAAAGCTTTCAGTCTTAACCAATAAACCATATACTCACTTCACTGAAAGATGTAGTGCTGATTCAATTGTACATCAATTAACTATTAAAATAATACAACTTTCACCTATATTCCGTGTTTTCCTATTTCTCCTTCCATGTGCTAAAGGATTGTAGACACCGCAGATCAGTCATGCTTTCTTACGAAGCTTCACCACCTACCCTTCATCCGCTCACTTTTATCTTCCCTGTCATAAATAATTAAAATTAATACTAGCTGCAGAGTTTCTTCGTGCTTGTCTCTTTGTTAAGTACCAAGCTTTAGAGGCAAGACATAGTTTCCATGTCCTGTCATTTGCCTGATAACTCCTAAAGTAGGCAACAAGTGTTTATTTGACCACCATTGTTACCAATGTGGTAACAGACTAGGTTTACAAAGAGAGCAGATAAAAGTGGAACATGTACAACTTAAAACATCATGGAAGAATTGTTTCAGACATTTTTAAAATGAAGTTTAAATTGGTATCTGAAGGATGTAGATTTGGTTAGCAACAGGTGAAAATAGAATGTACAGTAGGCAGCACTCTACCCAGAGAATGAGGGGTCTTGCCATGAAAAAGGTTCGTATTGTATTTCTTAGGTTTAAAGATTTATTTTAAAAATATATCATAGACAAGATCTAAAGTATTCAGAATGATATGGCCAGAGAATGGGAAACATGGGGCGAGGGAATTTAATCAGCAATGGGGAGGAAAGGCAATATAGATGGAGAGAGAAAAGAGGGATAAATAACACTAAAAGTGTTTGAGAAAGCCAAATAAAAACATAGTATTTCATGTTTACTTAAAAATATGTATATATTAAATATATATATAACTTAAACATGTATATAAATAGCATGCAATTTGTGTGAATGATATAGATAGATGATAGACAGACAGACAGACAAACAGATAAACAGATGTGTGTAGAGTTTGGATGAAGTTATGCTGATTGGACTGACAACAGTTCCTCTAAAAGCCATAGACTAACAAAAACCTAAGTGCCCAGTGTGAGAAGCCTCCCTTTGTGTTTTTCATCAGGGTAGTCCAAGAGGCTTCCAAAATAATGCAGGTTATTGCTGTTTCCCTTGCTTGCTGAAGATCCCACACACAAGACTTCGAGAATACAAGCTGGAACTTACCTGGAAGTTTCCTCCAAGGACTAGCTATCTTGTGCTTAAGGTGCTATGAAAGCTGAAGGGGAGAGAAGCAATTAATAATACTACCCATATAAAAAGACTGTAAATGAAAGCAATGACCAGCATGACAAGATATCTATCCTCAATGGTGCAAAGATGGCACTCATATCTTGGGGTAGTCAACAGTTATGGAATCAGACATTAGGCCTGCTCAATAGAAGGGAAACCATGCCTCATACTGAAAACCAGTCAACTGTCCTTGGCCATAAACCCTAAAGAGAACCTACAACTGCCACTTCCCTAAACCAGTATAATTTCTAACTGCTCTGTAAATATTTATTTATCCTTATGTCTACAGAAAAGTGTAGCTCTCACCCTTATCAAAGAAGTTTCTTTTTGCAACAGACAGATAACACCACAGAAAGTCCCAACTACTCAAAATAAGAAGACCAGGGAGGGCATAAAAAATAATAAAGAAGTCATGAATTTGACAAAAGGTTGGAAGGAGAAGGGAGGAGTTGGAGGGGGAGAGAGGGGAGTGAAAATGATATAAATACAGTATTCATATATGAAATTCTCAAACCTATTGCCATTTAAAATTGAAGTAAAATATCTAATTAAAATCGTGTTTTAATGAACTTGAAAATTTTTAGTAAAGCTCACAGGACCTATACTAATATTCTAAAGTTTGTTTTCATAATGAAACAATTGATAGCCAAAAAATTTCTTTTTGTCATTAATGCTTACACATTTAAAAACACTAATCTGCCTTTGTAAAGTACACACACTGATGAATCCGCTGATTACACATTGTGCTCAGTGGAGTGGCTGTCATTAACATACAACTCACACCAATTTTAATGAATTCCTTTTTATAAAGTAATTTTTCATTGTTAATCTAATCCAAAATTAAAATGAGGCATACAGGAAAAACAGGGCTAATCAGAAATCATTGTTTTAATTTTCAGAGTTTGAAATTAAATGTGCTAAATGGATGTAAGAATGACACAGTAAACACAATTGTGAAATTCCAACTCCTTTGGGGTCTATTTTATACAAATGAAAAAGAAAAGCCTGAAGAATTTTTTAAAGCATAGGTTCATGAAAATCATTAACTGTTTTAACTAAAAGTATTGTAACTATAGTTAAATGATCACACTTAAGAGACGTGTTTGGCAAATATTTTAAACTCAGAATTTTTGTTTTTAGTTATGGTGGTCGTGAGTTTTTGTTTTGGTTTATTTTTGCTTTTGCTTTTTAATATGTTCGTTTTATGAAATAAACCTGAAATGAACAAATATAATATAAACTTACATTTATATTTATCTCCAAATAATTGTGTATCATAGAAAGCAAATGCATTATCATTGAGTGTACCATTCAGACCAACATCTTTTGTAACTGTGATAGTTAAATGCATATTACTCATTAAATGCATAATAAATCACATTTCTTGTAATAGGTATACCTGAATCAAATCCTCACTTTCCCACAACTTGGTGTGCATACTTCTTTTTGTGCATATTTAATTAGACCTTTTGAGCGAACTTGAAATTTGAGATGGTGAGCTTAGTCACTACACTCTTACCACACTGTCTTTCCTATACGTGTTACATGGAAGGATTAAATGTAAACTGTAGACATGTCCATAACTTCCAACCTTAGTGTAACAGAATAATCAAAAGCCACTGAAGCAAATCTGCCAATATTTACTTAGAAGATTTGATAATCAATCTCAAATAACTGATAGAAAACAAGAATCAGAGAAAACATAAACATTTTTCACCATCAGTTTCATCTACTCTGTGTTTATATATATTCCACTCATGTCAGAAGATAAAGTTCTGTTTTCCAGTAAGCACTGAAATATTCTTGTCAGTGGAAGAACTCAAAACATTTTAAAAAAATCCAAGTCCCAAAATGTAAGTTATCTGAATATAATGGAATAAAATTAGGAAAAAGTAATGGGAATACATATCATGAAAATATCCAAACTTCAGAAACTAAATGACAATCGTATAAATAATACACAAGTCAAACAAGAAATAAGATTTCAGATATTTTTCTTACTTGTCAAACTACTAAATCTTGTTGTATTCTTAATAAACCTGCTTTCTTCTAGAAGAAGGAAAAAGATGAGGCACGGGAGCAGGGGGAAGAGGTACAACAATTACAACAAATGAAGCAGCAAGTACTTTCATCCAAACAAGAGTGAAAACAAAGCACATAGCATTTCTATATCTCATATTATTATTCAGAGTAGCCAAGAAATGGAAACAACCTATGTGCTCATCAGTTGATGAACAGATAAAGAAAATGTGGTACAATGGACAATTCTTCAGCTAGTATAAGGAAGAAAATTCTATTGTGTTCTGTAATAGGAAAGAACTTGAATTTTATGTGAAATGAGCCAAGCACAAAAAAGACAAGTGCTGCATGATCTCACTCATGTGTGAAATATGAAATGTCAGTCTCACAGAATTTGAGAGTAGCATGTTGGGTACCAGAAGCTGAGACAAGAAGCAGTTTAAACAAACTTTATGGGTGCTTTAAATATTGATTGGAATAAGAATGCTTGATATAATTTTGTTGATCATTTTAGACTAGTATTCAATTTTTAGTATTTAGTATCCAGGCATTTGGGCTATCTAGTCTCTAATTCTTGTTCACCTGTGGGTTCTTTCTTGTGGAGTGGGCCTTAGACCAAGGTAGATATTTGCTCTCTGTTCCACCATTGCCCTACTATACTATTCAGATAAGACAGATTTTAGCTCAGGGGTTTTGTGGCTGAGTTGGTGTACTCTCTGTACATATTATAGCTATTAGCTTAGTGGGGTTTTTTGTAGGACTCCTGGTTGTGAGAACAAGTTCTTCTGACTCTTGTGCCTGCTGTCAGGACACTTTCCTCCTGTTTGGTTGCTGTGGCCAAAATCAATATGATAGTTTTTGCTTTATCTATAGTTTATTTTGTCATGTTCAGATGTTATCCCTTAGAAGCCTGTTCTTTTCTAAGTAGAGACAGAAAGAGAGTGGATCTGCAAAGGAGGGAGGAGAGGGGAAACATGGAGGAGGTGAGGAATGGGTAATTATAATCAGGATGTATTATATGAGAAAAGAATCTATTTTCAATAAAAGAAAAACGTAAAGAAAAAAATTTTAGATATGTTATTGGCATGCAGGTTGACTCTGGGATACAATTACATATTTGAAATGTTGGAATAAACAATTCTGAATATTTTTACCTCAAAGAAATAATAGCAAGTTATAACGTTTATGCCTTTAATATCAACTAAATGAGGCTAAAGAAGGATGATGCCACAAATTGAATGGCAGATGATACACTGAACACCTAGAAACCAGTATGTAAAATTGGGATCCTATCTAAAGTTTGAAAAGGAAAGAAATCATAATGTAAACATTTATCTGACATAAGCACTTCATACTTAATCATGGATCAAGATACTTTAAACTATGTAGGTGCTATGTTTTTATGCATTTTGTAATTTTATAAGAAAAGAAAAAAGTAAAGTAAGAGCTACTCAACCATTCACTATTCTTTCAGCTCAGCATAGCTTATGCATAGAACTCCACCAGCTCAGCATAGCTTATCCATAGAACTCCACCAGCTGAGTATAGCTTATCCATAGAATTTCACCAGCTGAGTATAGCTTATCCATAGAATTTCACCAGCTGAGTATAG
This sequence comes from Ondatra zibethicus, assembly GCA_004026605.1. Classification (NCBI taxonomy): domain Eukaryota; kingdom Metazoa; phylum Chordata; class Mammalia; order Rodentia; family Cricetidae; genus Ondatra; species Ondatra zibethicus. The sequence goes on along the minus strand of PVIU01012690.1, from coordinate 3,954 downwards.
CTTATCCATAGAATTTCACCAGCTCAGTATAGCTTATCCATAGAATTTCACCAGCTCAGTATAGCTTATCCATAGAATTTCACCAGCTCAGCATAGCTTATCCATAGAACTTTACAAGTTTTTCACTTATTTCTTCCATTTATTTCTTTGTATACTCAATCATTTAAATTTACAAACAGAACCAAGACAATTTACCAAAGGAAATATTAAATATATTTAAGTGAAACTAATAAAAATCAAAAGAAAAGGATCCCTCTTCCAACAGAGATGATTGACTGCATTTAGCATATTTCCAAAATAATAAAAAGAGAATGCCTTTTATATCTTCATGTATATAGTGATGATAGCTTCTATTGATCATATTTAAAATAACTAAAAGATGATCTATAAAGCTTTAAACCATTTTTTAAAGAATAGAACACAGACAATTTCAATATATAAATATTTAGTAAGAAATAAAATAGAAATCATTTTTCTTTGGCACAAATTCTTATTTACAAGCATCAAATGAATACATATTATGTATTATATACAAATCCATTCAAAGTATAAGGGAGAAAAAGTCTCTCCAATTTTCTTGTGTGACTGCTATCACAACAGAAAAACATTTCAAGGATATTATATATTAAATTATAAAGTTATAGCTTATCTTCATAAAAGAACCTAGATACACAGTTTCCAAAAGTTCCTAACATATTGAGTGTGTCAAAGTCAAATAGCACAAGCAAATTAAGCATATTTCAACATCAGAAAATAATAATGAAAACTACCACATTAATAGATTACATGGCAATACCCAATAATAATATTAATAAGTATAAGATTAAAGGAAGACACCATAAAATTAGGGAGAAAATTTTCCAACCAGACATCATATGCTACCAAGTAAAACCTCACTGCCAGAAGTGGGTTACATCTTGTTGAGTTACTGTCCAAAAGAACATCATAGACCTCCATAAATATCACAGGTTATTGACAAGTCTGTTGCTTACATCTATAATCTGATTGTAGGCCCTAGTGCTGAAGACACTATTTACTTACATCATTGAACATGTAGAAACTGAGGTGGCACATATCAGAGGCTTCAGACCTCATTGAGGTATGCTGCATGCCACTAGAGCACAAAATTTATCATGAATATTCCCTGGTTCCAAACAGTAGCCTGCCTGCAATATAGACTAATGTAATAGTGATACAGATGTATGGCAGTAACCAGCCACTTCTAAACCTGGATATTTTCCTTTTATTTATTTATTTTTTATAAAAGAAAACAAACTATCTTTTTTTATTATACATACCAATCCAAGTTTCCAATCCCTCTCCTTCTCCCATTCCCTCCAAATACCCTCCCACCCCACCCCCATCCAATCCTCAGAGAGGGTGAGGCACATTGCTTTCAGGAAGGTCAAAGGCCCTCCCTACTATATCTAGGCTGAGCAAGGTATCATCCAAAGAGAATAGGTTCCCAAAAAGCCAGTACATGCCGTAGGGATAAATCCTGGTGCCACTGCCAGTCTGCCCCAGCCATGCAACTGTCAACCACAATCAGAGGGACTAGTTTGGTCATATGTTTGTTCCTTCCAAGTCCAGCTGGGGTTGGTGAGCTCCCACCTGCTCAGGTACAGTATTTCAGTGGGTGAACCCATCATGATCTTGACCTCTTTGCTAATATTCTCATTCCTCCCACTCTTCAACTGGACTTTGGGAGCTCAGTCCAGTGCTCCGATGTGGGTCTCTGCCTCTGTTTCTACCAGTTGCTGGATGAAGGTTCTATGGTGATATTTAAGATATACATCAGTCTGACTACAGGGCAAGTCAAGATCAGGACCCCTCTCCTCTACTGCTTAGGATCCTAGCTGGGGTCATCCTTGTGGATTCCTGGGAATTTCTCTGGAGCCAGGTTTCTTGTAAACCCTATAATGGCTCCCTCAATCAAGATATCTCTTTCCTTGCTCTCATCTCTGTCATTCCTCCGTCTCAACTATCTCATTCCCTCAAGTTCTCCTCACCCCTCTCTTTCTCCCCTCCACTTCCCCTTCCACCCTCCCTTCTTCCCCCACTACCATGCTCCCAATTTTGTCAGATCTTGTCTGTTTAGACTTCCAGGTGGATCTATATATGTTTTTCTTTGGGTTCACCTTATTACTTAGCTTCTCTAGGATCATGAACTATAGACTCAATATTCTTTGTTTATAGCTAGTATCCACTTATGAGTGAGTACATACCATATTCACCTTTCTGGGTCTTGGTTACCTCACTCAGGATAGTGCTTTCTAATTCCATCCATTTGCATGCAAAATTCAAGATGTCATTGTTTTTTACCACTGAGTAGTACTCTAATGTGTAAATGTGCCATATTTTCTTTATCCGTTCTTTAGTTGAGGGGCATCTAGGTTGTTTCCAGGTTCTGGTTATTGCAAATAATGCTGCCATGAACAAAGCTGAGCGAATTCCTTTGTCGTATTATTGAGCATCTTTTGGGTATATGCCCAAGAATAGTATTTCTGGATCCTGAGGTAGGTTGATTCCTAATTTTCTGAGAAACCACAATATTGTTTTCCAAAGTGGTTGTATAAGTTTGCATTCCTACCAGCAATGGATAAGTGTTCCTTTTACTTCGCGTCCTTTCCAGCATAAGCTATCTTTGGTGTTTTTGATCTTAGCCATTCTGGAAGGTGTAAGATGGTATCTCAGAGTTGTTTTGATTTGCATTTACCTGATGGTTAAGGATGTTGAACAATTTTTTTAAAGTATCTTTTGGCAATTTGAGATTCTTCTGTTGAGAATTCTGTTTACTTTTGTATCCCATTTTTTAGTTGAGTTATCTAGAATTTTGATGTCTAATTTCTAGAGTTCTTTATGTATTTTGGAGATCTGTCCTTTGTCTGATGTGGGGTTAGTAAAGATCTTTTCCCATTCAGAAGGCTGCCTTTTGTCTTATTGACTGTGTCCTTTGGTTTACAGAAGCTTCTCAGTTTCAGGAGGTCCCATTTATTTATTGTTGCTTTCAGTGTCTGTGCTACTGGGGTTATATTTAGAAAGTGGTCTCCTGTACCCATGCATTTAAGACCACTTCCCACTTTCTCTTCTCTCAGGATCAGTGTGGTAGGATTTATATTGAGGTCTTTAATCTGTATAGACATGAGTTTTGTGCATGGGGATAGATATGCATCTATTTTCATTCTACATGTTGACATCCAGTTATGCCAGCACCATTTATTGAAGATACTTTCTTTTTTTCCATTGTATAATTTTAGCTTCTTTGTCAAAAATCAAGTGTTCACAGGTATGTAAATTAATATCTGAATCTTTGATTCAATTCCATTGGTCAACCTCCCTGTTTTTATGCCAGTACCAAGCTGTTTTCATTACTGTAATTCTGTAATCGAGTTTGATGTCAGGGATGGGGATGCCTCTGGAAGTTCCTTTATTGTACAAGATTGTTTTGGCTATCCTGGGTTTTTTGTTTTCAATAAGAATTTGACTATTGTTCTTTCAAGGTCTGTGAAGAATTGTGTTGGGATTTTGATGGGGATTGCATTGAATCTATAGATCACTTTTGGTAGGACTGCCATTTTTGCTATGTTGATCCTACCTATCCAAGAGCACAGGAGATCTTTCCATTTTCTGGTAGCTTCTTCAAATTCTTTCTTCAAAGACTTAAAGATTTTGTCAAATAGGTCTTTCACTTCTTTGGTTAGTGTTACCCCAAGATATTTTATGTTATTTGTGGCTATTGTGAAAGGTGATGTTTCTCTGATTTCCCTCCAAGCTTCTTTATCATTTGTATATAGGTAGGCTATTGATTTTTTTTTTTTTAACAAGTATATTTTTTTATAGTGATTGATTTTATTTTTTTTTCCATACATTGTTTTGTTTTATTTTTTCCATTCAAGAACATAATTAAAGATAAAAAAAAATTTTTTTTCCTTTCTTCCCCTTCTCCCGGTCCCC
>PVIU01012689.1:0-58967 GCA_004026605.1 Ondatra zibethicus | reverse complement strand
GCGGAGGCTGGTTGGGCGAGGTTCTCGGTCCCAAAGGCAGGCCTACTGAGGGTTGCCCGCTCCTCTCTGCTCGGCTCCGTGGGACAAAGGAGGCCCCCTAGCAGGGGACTCGCCCTTCCCCCAAGGCCTCAGCCCGGGTGGGCCGAGCTCAGGTGCAGCCGGGACAGGGTCCAGATGAATCAGTGGAAGCTGGTTGGGCAAGGTTCCCGGACCCAAAGGCAGGCCTACTGAGGGTTGCCCGCTCCTCTCTGCTCGGCTCCGTGGGACAAAGGAGGCCCCCTAGCAGGGGACTCGCCAGATGAATCCGCGGAAGCTGAGGTCTTTATCACTCACAGGCTCATGTGCTGGGCTCCCTGCAAGCACTCCTGCCCACTCATCAAAGATCCACGTGAGGCAAGAAGGAAATCCAGTTTAGCCAGAAGTAGTGAGCCAGGCTAGTTCCACCGTCTCCAATCTGACATAAGGTGGCTAATTTTATTCATATTTAAAAACAGCATAATTTTGGAAAAACGTTTCCTGGTGACAATTAATTCATCTGTGTGCACAACAAAGCTTAAGGCATGTTTACATGCAACGCTTTACAAAGCCCACGTGAGCTCTTCCAAAAGATGGGTTCTGTCAACTCAGAAACACTAGTCAAGAGGAGTCAAGGGAGAATGACCGAGACAAACATGTGCCTATGGGAGTTAGGAGCAGCTTGGCCCTATGATAACATGGATGTCACCTAGGTTGCTGTAAAGACAAATGACATCTTTCATAAGGTGGCCTGAAATGCAAGGTCTATCAGGACAGCAGGGGGAGTCTGGGGTAAACAAACATAACAGTCTGGGGGGCTCTGGTGAAGCCTGGCCCCACAGAGAGCAAAGGATCCCCAGGTTGTAAACAACAGCCTTTCCCGCATTCTGGGTGGAAGATAGGTAAACATCCTCTTCCTCTGAAGAGATAAGCCTGCATGTTTGCGTGTTTAACTTGCCTGGTTTCCCTCATGTATATAACTGTGCACAAGGACCTCGTACACTCTCCACTCATGCTGATTACTTACAGTGCTGAACAATGTTTAAGGAAACACAAATTTCAAAATGGAATGGTATGACTTTAAAATGTCGCTACTGCTTTTTGAACAGAAACATTAAAAGGGGATTAAATGTCAAAATGTGCAATGATCTGGGTTTTGAATGTTAAACGCTGATGAACCAGAGAAGAAATATCAGTAAATTCACAGATAAGAACACACTTCACGTGGTAGAGACACTTGCTTCCCGAAGCCTGGAAGGTGCTTGTAATTCTGGAATATTTGATTGAGTACAAGTCCATTAAAAAATGTGTTCATCTGGCATAGGTGTGCAGATCTTCACCATCACAGATCTCTCCTTCCAGTCATACTTTGAGAATATCCCTGCCAAGTGTGGAAGGGTAGGGCTGAGCTGACAGTTGGGCCACCCCTAACAGGAATACAAAGAAAAGTGTCATGTGGGTAGGGACTCACGGAAGAACTAGATATTTACCAACATCCTTAACTTTGTCATTGGATAATAGGTGTCACTTAGTGTCTCATAATTAAAGTTCACCAAAAACAGCAAAGAGCTGTCAAGTGAGAATGATGTAAGATCTCCTTTGTCATCTCAACATTGCATTGCTAATGTTAGCAACCTAGGGAAAGGACCAGTTTACCTTTCTCTATTCTTTTTTCTAAAATTCTTTCCCATAAAACCCTTTATTTTATTTACTTTTTCTTCCTCTTCTTGACACTACATATTATGTTGTAGCAAGTAGAATGTTAAAATGCAAAATAAATATTCAGAGCTGCATTCTGCAAATCAAAATAAAAAAGTATAAATATATATTTATCGTTTTCCTTTATCCAGCAACTACTTTTTCTTTCAAACATTATTATGTGAGATTTCTCCTAAATGCTCATACACTGATTCGTTTTGATGGTCAACGTGACCCAAACTTGATGCATCTGGGAAGAAGTGTGTGGGTCAGATTAGCTTATGGACATACCTGTGAGAGATTGTCTTGATTGAAGTGCAAGGGCCCAGCTCACTGTGGGCAGCACCATCCCTAGACAGACAAGCTCAGGCTGTCTAAGAGAGCTGGTCTTCTGGACATAGCAAGGTAGTTGATCTGGAAGAAGCTGTGGGAATGATTGTGATCAAAATATATATTATACGGAATTCTCAGTAATCTAATGAGAGCATTATTTAAAAAGAAAAACAGGCTAAACAAGCCAGAGGGAGTAAGGCAGTACCTCTGTGGTTTCTGCTGTAGGCGCGAGCTCTGACTACCAGCCTTTACTTCCTTTCGTGATATTACCTGGAACTGCAAGCCAGCAGAAACCCTTTCTCCTCCCAGTTGCTGTTGGTCATGGTGTTTATGAATGCAACAGGAAAGCCAACTAGAATAGCTCATGTGTCTTTGCCCCAGGCACTGATCTCAGCAGTGAGAAGTGATTGAGCCAAAAAAAAAAAAAAAAAAGCAATGCCTGAATTACTGGATTAATCCATCGTTGGGTCAGAGTTTGGTGTCGTTATTGGTGGATGGTAGAAAATTCTAGAGATAGGACCTAGTTGGAGCAAGAAAGTAACTAGGGCATGTTTGTTCTAGGGTTATATCTTATCTCAAGCCCCTTCTTTCCTTCTTTTCTTCCGGGTTGCTACAAGGTGAGCAACTTTGCTTTGAGAAGCTATTATCCAGGATGTCTTTGTTGCTATTTGCTGCTTCACCTGCATCCTCGGTGATGGTCTGCTGTTTTATACCCAATGCAGTGGACAGATTGATAGCAAAGAGAAGACAAGATAGTCAAACATTTCAAATCACTTCAGGTCTTATAGAAGAGCTGGGCAACAGCCTGTGCTCTTATCTGGTACAGACTGACAGCTTTGTGTGACCTCTGAGCCCTGGAATGTGGCTGACTTTAGATGTATTGAGAATATGAAATCTAGCTGTGATTTCAGACTTAGGAAGGAACAAAGCAAGTAGAAGAGCCAACAAATTTTTTCCAGTGGGGGTTTATAGAAGCTGTTTTATTAATTTAGCTCATGTGAACTCCCTGCTGCTCTGTTCCTAATTTTGTTCCATGAAATATGTTTAAAGAGCTGTAAATCTTTTATTACTGTGTAAGCAGGGTCCCCATTTAATCGTGATTGGTTTTCTTTTCCTTACCATGGTTACAAAACAATGTAGAAAACAATTAAAACAGTATCTCACTATTTTCTCTAGAATTTCAAAATCTTTTCTAGATTACAAATTGATAGTGAGAGCAAGAGATAAAGTAGAATTTTTCTTTATGATAGAAACACACTATGAATAGCGCTTTAAATACATAAATGCATTCCTTTATCAACGAGGAAATACTAATATCATGCTATAAGAACGAAAGGTTTTCTGATGCTGTTGGTTTTATTTACAAAGACCATTGTTTTCTCAGGTAGGGTTCCTGTTGCTGTGATGAAACACCATGACCACAGAAACTTGGGGAGGAAAGGGTTTGCTTGGCTTATGCTTCCACACCACTGTTCATTGCTGAAGGAGTCAGGACAGGAACTCAGACAGGGCAGGAACCTGGAGGCAGGAGCTGATGCAGAGGCCATGGAGGAGTGCTGCTTACTGACCTGTTCCTCATGGCTTGCTTAAACAGCCTTCTTATAGAACCCAGGACTGCTAGTCCAAGGGTGACGTCACCCACCATAGGCTCAGCCTCCCCCATCAATCACTAATTAAGAAAATGCCCTACAGACTTGCCTACAGCCTGACCTTAGAATTCATTTTCTCAGCTGAGTCTCTCTCCTCTTCCCATTTGTGTCAAATAGACATAAAGCTAGCTAGTAAAACAGACCCCTTGTCCACGTGGCATACAAACATAAATACTTTTCAGTTAGAACCTTTCCTGCCTCATTTATCCCCAAGATGGCATATAATATTGATACCATATTGTAAAAGATAAATGGATTTAAAAATCCTACAGTCGTTACAAATTCAAACACATTAAAACTTCAATCTCCTTAAAATCACCAATCTCTTTAAAAATCCAAAGTATCTTTTAAATATTTAAAGTCCTTTCAGATGTGAACTCCCATACAAATCAAAATTAAATTAAATACCTTCTCACTTCAAAAGGGAGGCACCAGGACACCATCACAGTCAGAACAAAGAAAAACCAAACTCCAAAAGTGAAAAGAACTTGATGTCACATCTGAGATTCACTCGGGGTCTTCTGGGCTCCTTAAAGGGCCTGGCTCACCTCCCTGGCTCCACCCTCTGTAGCATACACAGCTTTTCTTCTAAGCTCAGGCAGACTCCACCCCAATGCTGCTGCTCTCCTGGGTGGTCATCCCATGGTACTGGAATCTCCATAATGATGGAGCCTTCTAGTTCAACGGGGCTACGCTTTCACCAATAGCTTCTCGCGGGTCTTCTTCATGGCACCAGCCTCAACTTCTCTCCAGTACTAAGCATTCAGCTGCTCTCAGGCTGCACCTTCAACAGTGGCCTCTCCTGGTCTCTCACAGTGCCAAGCCGCTGCTGTTCTACATGACCCCTTCATGCTTTCAAAACCAGTACCATCTGGGTGACTCTTAACACTGGCAAGTTTGGCTGTCAATGCAAGGCACTACCTTGGCTGCCTCTGGAGCACAGCTTTGGGAGCTAACAATTTTAAAGGTGTTGCATATTGGAATAATATTTTGAATGTGATGGGTTTAATAAAATATATCATTCAACTATTTATCATGTTTTAATTCTTTTAATAAGTACTAGGGATTGTTGAATTTTAAAATTTACATGCCCTAAGTGGCTAGCTTTGTATCATACATTCATTCTATTTTCAGTAGATTTTATTTGTAATAAACACACTTGCAGTTTTCGAACAAAACAAAACATTGTTATTTGGATAAAAAATTGTTATAGAATATATCAAGGCATAATGTCCATTTATTATTTCAATTGTGTTCTATACTTATAATCTAATAAAACCAATGAGTATATGATTTCTCAAATTACTTTTGCACAATCAAATAATGGAAAAGGTTTTGCAGCTCTCAAGGCTACAAGCTCTTCACTGTAAACTGACCATAGTAGCGATGATTATGATGATGATGACGATGACGATGCTGAGCTGGAGACATGGCTAAGTGGTTGTGAACAAATAGCACACACGTGGAGGTCAACACCTGTCTGTCTGTCTGTAACTCTAGGTCTAGGGGATCAGGCACCCTTTTCTGACCTCCATGGGCTCCAGGCAAGCTTTGGTGTACATATATCCATCTAGGCAAACACTCATAACATATTTAAATGAAATAAAATAAGACATGGAGTTTGGAAGAAGATGGGAGGTGTGTTGAAGTGATGTGGGAACTAGAAGAAGGGAATTGTGGGAAATATGATCAAGATACACTGTATACAAGTATGAAAATTTTAAATAATAAAAAAGAGGCCAAATAAGCCCCTTGTCAGATTCTGAACTCAAGTTTTATAAATCTCCTCTGATTGGCATTTTCTTCTGACTTTGTCCTCACCTTGTCTCAGGATTTAGGCCACCTGTGTACGCCCCAGCATTGGCCAGGGAGCAGAGGGCCCAGCAGCAAGCTTGGCATGTACTGAGGTGAGAATGGAAGAGCTCTCAGTTCTGTGATTTGTACTCATGCATGGCACGTGACACCATCACCAAGTCAGCTCAGGTGCTGCAGTCATTCAGGCTCAGGGTCACCATCTTTCTGGAGGTGAATGTTTCTACTGAAGCTTGTTTACGTGGGGTAGAAAACCACAGGGGAAAACAAATAAGTTTTGAGGGATATGTTTCATAAATTAACATTTTGATTTCATATGGCCCTTCCCTTCGGTGATGTAAAGCCACCTTGTGGCCAGTTGTGATCCTCCCTGCATGGATGGGCAAAGAGAGTCTGGAAAGTTGGCTCAGTGGATAATTGCTCACCTTACAAGAGAGTTAACAGAAGCTTGAATCCTCAGAACCCACAAAAAACAGATGTGGTAGTGAGCGTCTGTAATCTCGGGGCTTCCAAAGAGAGGTGGAAGGCAGATGGAAAAAAACCCCAGTATTCAAAAGCCTTCCAAGGAGACACCAAGCTTGCCTTAGATTTCTTTATTCCTTAGAAGTTAAATTTCATATCTCTCCATCTGGGCAGTTGAAGTTCTTGCTGTCGAAATTTTAGATCTTATTCCTACAAGGTCCAGACCAAGTTCACAGCCTGAGCCCACAAGCCTTTTACTAAAGAACTGCTAAAATTGTAGAGTATGACTTAGAAACCTGGGTCCAAATAAACTGAGCTGTGGAGGCCATAGGGAGAGGGCCTCGCTATAACAGGGCTCAGCATCTTTCTTCTCTATGGATTTTCGTTCTACTTTGGGTCAGAGTCACTGTATTCCTGTTTACTATGATAGAAATTCAAATTTAGTGTAAATTAAGGTTTTATATAAGCAGTAATTTCTTATTGCTATCTGACAGCTTTTGATAGGAGGTAGATGAACTCTGCTTGCAGCAGCATTGTGTTACCGTTCCATCACAGATTGCTTGTTCTAAAAAAAGCTATTTAAGTCACTACAGAACAGGCAGGGAATGCTTGGTCAGCATTTCTGAAAAAGATATCTAAAAGTAGAATTGTTATCTCCTGATGAGTAAAAGTGACTGTTTTGTGGCATTCTTTTGGATTTGTGGGAGGATAGGAATGAATTCAAGATTGCACAAGGAAGTGACTAGTTAGTAGATAGTGAACTATCTATCCTTGGAGAGCAATTGTCACCTTCCCTCACACTCCATGGTCTTGATGGGCCGTTCTCTGCTGCCCTCTAGAGGTTCAACAGCCATTATTGCAAATGACATTTAGGCAAAGCTTGCAAAAAACTCCTCTCCCCATTCAGGGACAAAGAAAACAGCATATCATTTGGTGAATCAGTTATAGATTCAAACAACGTGAAATAGTTATGAAATATAAAACACATGCATATTTTACGTATTAATGAAAATGTCTTTTGAGTCCAAACTGACCAACTGTGATCTTTTATACTTGAGTTTAATTTGTAGGAAGTTTTCTCTGTGTTTGAATACTGAAACACTTTTCAGGTTTTGCCTGTGGATCCTATTGTTTTATCATGACACATGTTATCCATAGTTTACTATCCACAGTGTATCACCAACCATTTGTGAGTTTGCATGTCTCTAGTTATGTTTCTACTATCCTCAAAATGCCAAACCCATGTTCTAACACTATGATTTCCTCCATGTTTTAATAAACCAACAAGCAATTTCAGCAGCGGTTCTTATATTCTCACTTTTAACAGTGGGAGCACCAGGACACAGATTAGGGGAACGCATCACGGTCACAGGCTGCTAACAGGACTGTGTGAAGCCAAAGCTCTACAGAGCCAATGTTATTTCTACACTCATTCATCCTGACTCCTCCAGAGAATAATAGACATTACTCTCTTAAAGGCAGCCATTGGCACTCCTCAACCTGTGTTGAATATTCTCATTGCCTTTTCCCAAAATTCCTTCTCCCTTCTGCACCCTCTGTCCCATTTAGAGGTCTTGTCATCTATCAACTAACTGGACAGATAGCCCCTGCTTACCTTTCTCCTCATCCCCTTTGGGCCGTATCTTACTACAAACTGAGCTATGAACCTGGAGTTCTCAGTGGTCTTAAGCCTTTCCATCATTTTAGTGCAGGCTCATGCCAAAGACTAACCACTCCCTAAAACCACACACTCTAGTTCTCTGCTGGTAACTCAACCCGCACCGATAACAGCAGGACTTCCTTCAAGAACTGGTTTAATCATAGCTTAATAACAGCCTTTCTGTACCCTTTTTTCCTCCAATCTCATACCTTTCCCACTCGTCCTGCAAATCTAGTTTCTGCCTCCCACACACTAGTCTCTCTGTTCCTTCACAGAGAAAGTATTGATCAATTGCTTATCTGTGGTGGAGTCAGGTGACACAAAGGTAAAGAGGAGGTGCTTTGGCTCTAAGCTTCACAGTGATGGAGAGGTAAAGAGATAGTGTGCTCTGTTAGGCACTGTGGGACCATGGAGCACATGAGTCCTGTTCTCTATTGAAAGGCTCTTGAGTTAGGCAATAGGAGAAGTCTGTCATCACAGCATGGACAAAGGCCTTCCAGACAGAGCAGGTTCAGCCTTGCAAAGGCAGCAGCTAGCAGGTGGCTCCAGCTAAGACAACACTCTGTTCTTTTCTAAGGCATAGAGACAACGACTGAGAAGTAAGCGAATTTAGATAGGAAAGAAACTTGAAGGTGTGGAATGGCGAGGGAAAAGCGAGAAACAGGCCTTTTAAAGAGAGATTTCAGCAACTTTTCAGGTTGGGCAGTTTGTACCCATTTGACACTGCAGAGCAGTCCAGATGGGAGATTTTGCGTGGAAATGTTTTAAAGGCAGAGATGTTTTGCTTATTAACACACCTCATGTTGCGGCCTCTTCATGTAACAGAATGCCCGGGAAAACTAGGGGGGACACTTTTGCCTTGGGTTATGATGGTGATGGTAGGCGTTTCTGTGGTTTTGCACCTGTTATAGGTGACACATCATAGCCGTGACATCGCTCCCCTCATGGCAGCAAAGCCCATGTGAATGGAGCCGGGGAGGGAGGGAGCTGGTCAGATGTCTCAGTCTTTTCCAAGGGCATTACCTCCATAACCTGACCTCCTTCCTTACACTGGAGCTTTTCTCTTAAACAACAGTAGGAGGAAGACCAAGCCATCAGCACTGGCGTCTGGGGGAGTCAGTCAGATCCAAATTATAACACGCCCAAACACCTAAGCCAGCCTAAGCCAAAGGGAACCCTCAATAAATGTGTTGGGCCTTAGGAAGATGCTAATGGAATTATTTTATTTAGCCTTCTTTTCTCAAGTTACGCATTCAGTATCATTTCTTTGCACCAAATATCTTTCGTTGCTAGGAATATTAAACGTGTTGGTTATCTGTGTTTACCTCTCCCACCTTAAGAAGGCTTTGAGCTATTTCGGTTGAGAACGTTTTCACCTTTGTCTGTATTTTCTCTGGTGTTTCATCTTTCACTCTGTTTCTCCATGTTGCAGGAGGAAAAACATCTTTTAGCACCCCATGCCTGTCATACCAAAAATAAGGCAGGGGAACTATCTAAGTTCAAGGACAGTCTGGCTAAAAAGTGAGACGTTGTCTCAAACAAATCAGCAAACAAACAGAGTGTTAATACACGTAACTATTAAACATTTATATCACAGATGGGCAGTGTGTGCAGCTCCCTGTTACAGCATTTGCCCAGCATGTGTCATGCTCTAAGAGCTGTCACACCCAGCTCTGAAAACGGATTGTGAAAGTAGAAAAATCAGAATTAATTGATAGCTCAGAAACAAAGTTATAAATGCCTTTATATAGGAAATTAAGAAAAATTGCAAGTTATGTCAATATCATTTTATTAAATTAAAACTCTCTATAGACAAGTGAAAAAAATAATTTATTGTAGAGTTTTTACACAATTAACAGGTAACGTTTATACATATATTGATGTGCTGATATGAAATACTAAATTTAAAGACAAACATTTTTACATAAAAGTAGTTGTACTATATTTTATAAAGATAGATACCAATAAATTATCAGAGACATTTAAAGGATGATAGGCCAAATATTCCCACACTAGGTTGGGATTAAAATGATTTTTCTGAATATTCTGAATATGATGTCCTGATGCATTGCTGTTCCTCTAAGCTAGTAATGGAGACAGGCCACAGTTGGCTCCAACAGTGTCCTAGCTATGTATTCCCAGCATTGTTCTTGGATATAGCTTGCCCCCCAATGCTTGCTCAAGCAAATGCAACCTTTGAGTGTGAAACAATACAGCCCCATCCCAGCCATCAGTAGTTTCTGAAACTCAGTACAAGGACTGCCATACAAATTAGGGCATGTCAGATGTTAGATAAACTGTAATTGGCGTGAGACTTGAATGAGCAGCCCAGTTTTACAGTAACAGAAATATATATCCTATATTTCCAGGAGAGAATTAGCATCCTTTAAAATGGTCACTTGTTTCTTAGTATAGCATATAAATTCCTACTTCAGAAGTCTAGAAATAAATTGCATTTTTCCTAAAACTTAGATCCACTTCTTTAGAAAATGGTTTCTAGAACGACATGCACCAACATGATATGAACCTTGTTTTACGTCATAGTCATTAAAATATACATGTACATATACATGGAGAATAAAACAAACCTGTTGAGCCATGAGAAATACACACAAGGCCTGATTCTATTAAGTCTCATTTTGTCTAATTCAACAAATACGTATTGGGTGTCTATCACTTTCAGGTCACCAGTGTAGGAAACACTTGCAGCAGAATTTCAGGAACATGATGCTGAAATCATCCACATCAAAAGCCAAACTTTATCATCACCTTAAAAGTAGTCAAAAGCAGAGCTAACATCAGATAATGAACAGTGTCGGACATGTGTAAGTAGGTGAAAGCCTTGGGTCATGAGAAAGGGCAGTAGAAATCGGTATCCACGGGGAAGAAGCGCTCCCAGGCTTAACGCATCTCAGGCCGTCACCAGAAGCCAACTGACAGTTCTCTTTGCCCCACAATCTGAGATTCAATTCTCATCCTGGTTTGTTTCCTTAAATGGATTGAAAAAATATATTATAGACTTCCCGTATTCGTGAAGCTTGCAATGTCCCCCAAACACATTTTCCTGTCTCCGACAATGGGGTATGTATTTATATCTATAGTTCCCATGAACCATCTCCAGTCCAGTTTGAGAAGAAATCATTCTTAGAGTTTTTGATCAAGAAGACAGACACCAAAGATTCCGCCTCTTCAGAAGGGCACCCAGGGCCATGCCACCCCCACAAGCTAGTTATTTAGAGGAATAAAAGCAGCTGCGGTACGATAAGTATTTAAAAGCTGCCTTTCTAATCCCTTTATAGTTTGTTATAGCCTATGAAAACATTTTTAGGGAATGTATACACAGAGAAAAAGATATATTCGGGTCATCTCACACCCTCTGAAGAGTTAATGTGTCAAAGAGGGAACAAGCTGTACTTGTTCTTCTGGTTTGACCCCTTGAGAAGAAGGGGACAGGCCTGGCGGGGACAGTGCATGCAGTCCTGCCTTGGCTTGTGGCTGGAGTGGAATCTCTCTGCACTTGAGAACCTAAATCTCTTCTAAGGGATTGTTTGGATTCTGCAAAACCAGAAGCCAGACATCTCTGGAGGAGAAACTCTGAGGAGACCAGATCATCAAGGGTCTTTCAAAGACTGTGAAGGAGATTCTGGTGGCCTTGGGAGAATCCTAAGCTTTCTGAGTGAGAAAACCGTCAGGAAATATGGTTATTGTGTGGACTTGCTGAGGTCTCAGAGGGAGCAGCAGGGGCCGAGAAGGCCTCTTGTGTTCCTGAGGACCCAGCACTTGGGCTGTTTGAACTAGATCACAGAAGAATTATACCCTAACCCTAACCCTTGGGCCTGAGGCTTTGGTTCCAACTTCATTACAAGACAAAAACCGAACAGCACCTTCTATAGCAGATCTGGTTCTAACTGGTTCATCAGTACTGCAGTGAAGTGCCCTTTACTGAAGAGTTCCTCTCTGTAAGCAAGAATTCTTTTCATTCCGTGGTCATTGCTGGTGTGTCTGCTGGAACTCCCCACTTCATTTGCTTTCTCAGAAACAAAAGCAAAGATGCCCTGACGGGCCATACCTCTAAGCCTGTGTTTTTTCTGGATAGGAACCAAACTTGCATTGGTTCTTTCTTGCCCTTCATAGACACTGGGCCTCTGTGCTCCAAATGGAACTGTGGATCTGAATTTTCTGGAGACATGAGACACCTGGAGACAGAAGATGGAGCAGACAGGGAAGCTGATAAAGGTCATGGAGAGAATCCAGACAACCAGACCCCACAGTGCAGGTGTAGTTAGAGGCACTTAGGATTTTAGTAACAGTACTTATGAGAAACCTCCACTGTGTTGTGGAGTGGCTTGCCACAGAAGCAGCGGTACACATTTCTCAAATAAAATAAATAATAATAATCCCAGAAGCAGAGGGGAGATACGGAGGTAGCAGCTGTTTAAAGGTAGTGAAACAGCACAGTTTGCTCACACTCTCCTATAAAGAGCATGGCTTTCTCTCCTCACCTGTATGTATATTCAGACACATTAATCTTTCCCTTTTCTCCTGTTGTTTCTGTTCTGCTTGTGAGGTTGACGGTATTTCCAAAGAGGCAGTACCGCGGCATCCGCTGTCCTATGACGCCAGTCACCACCTCCCCGGTGTGGATGCCGATTGTGATCTGGAGAGGGCAAAGTTGCACTTCAGTAGCCTTGGTTGTCAACACACCTGTTATCTTAACGACTATTTATAATACACTCATGCAATGTCCCTCCGAGAAGGGAAATAGTATGTCCAAAGAGAAAGGCCTGAAAATATAACATGGGCTGCTTCCATGGTGAGAAAAGAAAACGGAAACAGTGGGAAATTTCCTTGTCCTCAGGACGGTCTGTGTACAGCACAAATGAGCTAATTTATTTCCCATGTCTGGAGGAGTGTAATACAATAGTCAGTTTTCTCTCAAGATGCCCCTTTTTATACTTGTTAACCATTTCCAGATTAGAAGTGTGCATCGGTTATTAACCGAGTTCCTACTATTAGCAATCCCAGTGTCCAATTTCTCCGCTCACCTGAACAGATTCACCGTCTACCTGAACTTGACCAGCGATTTCCATCATGTCCAAGGCCAGGTGGCAAATGGACCGTGCGTGGTGGATACAAGGTTCTGGTAAGCCACTCACGGTCATGTACTTGTCACCAACTGTCTCCACCTAAGGTGACACACACATTCACGTGTTCAAAAGGGGACATAAAGTGACTGGTTATTATTATTATTATAAAAGATAGTATTTCCCAGAATTCACAGTGACCCTCCCTTTTAAATTCCTTTTGTGAGCTCTAGCATGATTTGGAACTTACATGATATGGGCTCTTGATTATTTCCTCTGAGATCCCCTTATAATGCAGTAGAATATGTACGTGTGCATGCACATATGTGTAAAGGTGCCCTTACCCATGTATGTGCAAGTGTGTGTGTGCAATGTGCTTGCCTATGCACATAGAGACTTAAGGTTGATGGAAGCTCTCTCTCTCTTTCTACCTTAATTTTTGCCATTTTTCCTTTTTGTGTGTGTGAGCATATGTTGGTGGGGATTGAACTGGAATCCAGGTACTAAAACACTCTAGGCAACCACTCTGCCACTGAACTATAGCCTCATCTTGTTAACTTATTTTCAGACAGGGTTTCTTACAAAACCTGAAGCTAAACGTTTAGCTGAATTGGCAGGCCAGCAAATCCCCAGGATGCCCCTGCCTCCTCTTCCTCCAGCACTGAGGATATAGATGTGCACTGCCCTCCTGGCTTTTCCAAACTCATGCCTGCACAGCCCTCTATAGAATAGTCTGTTAATTCACTTCTTCCTGGAGCATCTCTGGTTCAGTACCACAGGAGCTGTTGGCTGAAGTTCATTGATTTATTGTGGCCTCTAACCACATTTTAATTTGTCAGTTAATTATTTTTTTAATTTTTAAATTGAACTGTTGATTTGGCGTATGCATGCTATGCAGGTACATGTCTCTGCAAAGATGCCTATGGAGGCCAGGGGATGGATGAGCTTGGGTATCATGCCACAGACACCGCCACCTTCCTATTTAAAGTAGGCTGTGTTAGGCCCTGGACGGCTGTGATGTGCTCACCAAGTACAGCACTGTGCCTCAGAAAAGAACCACAGAGTAAATAGTCCGTGTGGAGTTCTATTATCCCGGGAGCCTAGCGACAGTCAGGAACGTTCTTGCCTTTATAAAGCAGCATTCCACTGACTTCATTTTTCCAATATTATATTTGTTTCTACTTAAAACAAAGGGCAGAGATGTCTTGTAAATGTTTATCTTCAAGTTGATGGTATCTCAAAGTAAACCTGAGCCCCAAACCCTTCTCAAGCCCCATGACTTCTTCATAGTGCAAAGCATTTATGTATTTTAGGAAAAAATGTCTTTGGCGGAGCACAAAAATGAATGCTGTGTTTATACTGAATGTATTAAACAATCTGCACAGACTCGTTAACCTAAGTGCAAAGAAACTAACGGATACTTCATGTCAGCCTGAGATGGTCTGCTCCATGAAACCTCACCGTGGTTGCGATGAAAAGAAAGTTTCCTAAGTGGTAACTACTCAGTCTTGAAGTTTATACCATAGACTAGTGCTGCCCTCAGCCTTGGTCGGAGAAGTTCGTTTTTTTTTTTTAAATATTTATTTATTTATTATGTATACAATATTCTGTCCGCATGAATGCCTGCAGACCAGAAGAGGGCACCAGACCTCATTACAGATGGTTGTGAGCCACCATGTGGTTGCTGGGAATTGAACTCAGGACCTTTGGAAGAGCAGCCAGTGCTCTTAACCGCTGAGCCATCTCTCCAGCCCCAAAGCTTCGTTTTACAGTGAGCAGCTGTTAATGCAGAGACTCATGACTCCTCTAGGGGCTGAGAATGACATTGAGTGAACAACCTAAGCACAGCATCTGTATCATCTCCTCTATCATCTCCTCCAGGCTCAGCAGACATCTGGGAATGTCTGTCAGTGGGGACGGAACAAAATGTAAAAGCCAAGGTTGGGGAGGAAGGCTGTGGAATGACGTCTTCTGGGAACGTCATGGCTGTTGTACTGCAGGTCACACTGCAGCTTCAGGTGCCTTCCCAGGGCTGCCACAAGGCTGAGGCGAGTCAGCGTGAAATCATAAATGGGGCCTTGCGTCTGGGGACGTGAGACACCTTGTCTTCAGTGCTCTAACTACTGGTAAGACGTCCACACGCCAATGGATGGCTCCATACCCATGCTCACGCAGGCCGCCCTGGTTAAACTCAATGGGTCAGAAAACAAACAAACATAAACAAACAAGAGAGTGGGAGGGAGGGTTGCTTGTTGGGAAGAGTGAGTGAGATGGGAGGGAGGTAAGAGAACCTGGGAGTAAACACAATCAGAATGGATTAGCCACATGTATGAAATTACCAAATAATGCATTTCTTTACAGTGAGGAAATTATTGAAGCTGGCGGCCTGTGGGGACTCAATAGGCCTTATAATGCTAGGAAAGCAGCTAGAGACCTGGTGCAGTGACCATGGGCTTCTGTGGGGTGTCCCAGAAGCCCAGACCAGTCTGCACGACAACAGGCTCCCATGAGGACTTACCTTATAAACGAACGGGTTTTTCCGTGAGTCGGTCAGCGTGTCAAATCTGGTGTAGAGGTCATTGAGGAGATTGACAATCTTCATGGCCCCTTCTCCAGATGCATGCTTGCTACAGAAAGCATTGAAGCCCACGATGCCACTGAAGAGGATCGTCACATTGTCATATCTTTTGGCAGGCACTGGGCGCTTGTGTCTCAGCTCATTGGCGACAGATGGAGGGAGGACAGAATACAGCAATCTGTGGGGATTAGGGGAAAGCACTGTGAGACAAGCTGGGAGCCTGGACTACTCCAGCCTCACCTCTGTACTGCACCAGACATTGTGCTGGATTCCGATAAGAAACCCTTTAAAACCAGCGTCAAACGTTAGCTATGTACAAAGCAAAGAAACACAGCAACCATTTGTCTGTTGTCATCACGTACATCCCTAACCCTGAACCATTTCAAGCCAACTCAAAATAAACCAAGCAAATAAACAGACAAGGAAAACAAAAGATCATAAACAGGACCTCACAATTTTTGTTTGCAGTCCTGCCTTTTCCTGTTCGTATGACAGTGACATGTTTGTCAGTATGGGAATCTAAAACACTGCACAAATAGCACAGTAACAGAAACATGTTCACTCTATAGGAATAAAGTTCATCTCAAATATTGCAAGGTGACAGAAGATAAGGTAGAATTCACTCTTTCCTGGGAGAAACTGATCAAAGAGATAAAAAGGGTCCAAAAGGGCAGACATTTTATTTTTAGGCAGTGTTGAGACCACTACCATAGCACTGGGAATGAGCCGAGGAGAGAGTGTGGTCAGCACACAGTAGGGGAGCTGGTAGATTGGAAGAAAAGCAAAAACCTTTGGGCTCCAAGCCTGGAGAAACAAAAGGAAATGAGGCTTTCTTATCCTTCTTATCCTTTTAGCCAGTGGGCAAAGTGCAAATATGAAAAACAGACCTGAGCTCTCTATTTTCTCTCTAGCCATAGCGGAATTTCTTCAGTGATTAATTTTAGCGTCTAAACAGAAAGTATGTCATGCAACATTGAAATTAGATCTTGATATTGAAATGAGCAGTAGAAGAGCCCAGCTTTAGAGAAAACTAGATGGTTTATCCTGAAATATTCCTAAAGTCTCCACTATAAAATCAAATCCAAATCTGTCAATCTTAAAGTCAATTGTGAAATTTAATGAAATACAGTATCCCTAAATCGGGCAAATTGCTTTTTGAAAATCCACTCAACCTTGGACAAACCAGAACAAAGAAAGGGTCCTGTGATGGATCTTCATATTCTGGTTCAGAAGTCAAACTCTAGTGATAGTGGTATCAGCTCCAAAGGCTGTACCATCAACTAGTGAGAGATGTGAACACGCAAGCCACCAGCTCAGGGGCAATGTGTGTCAGCAGCTTGTTTAGTTTGGAATGTAGAGTTTATGGATATTTCCATAACTTAAAGCACCTTTGTAGTGTTGGATGTCTCTTTACTACTGGTGTAGTTTGGACCTGAGACATTCCCCAAAGGCCCACATGTTGAAGCCATAGTCCCTAGGCTGTGGTGCCATTGCAGACTGATGGAACATTTAAGAGTTAAGGCCCAATGGGAGGAAGTTAGGTCACTTGGACACATCCTTGACACAGGTCTCTATCCTTCCCTTTAGCGTCCTCTGTCATGCGTCCCCGGCCGTGTTATCACAGCTTAAAGCGACAGGGCTGGCAACAGAGGTGGAAACCTCTGAAATCGCCAACTGAATCTTTCCTCATTTCTTCATGAGTTTATTATCTCAGCAGTTCCTATAACAACAGAAAGCTGAGGAACATAACCATAAGAGTGGATATCAGAACATATAGAACCATAATATTAAAAAAAAATGAGGTCCGCATTATTTTCTGACATCACAGCCAATGCAGAATATAGGGTAACTGGAACTGACCAACCCGTGCAAGACTGAATCTGAATCCTAGGTGCATCACACAAATATGTGCTATTTTTCATGGGTGAGGTTGTGCCATGGACTAATAAAACGGTACTCTGAGGTTTTGTGTTTTTGTTTTTTCAGGCAGTGGGCAATGTTGAGCTGCCTGTCTCCATGTGTTTGACGAAATTTACAGCACATGCAGCCAATTAAACTAGGTGTCCTTACAACCACGGGGGAAGCAAAGGGTCTCAAAGTGAGTAGACACAGCCTTCAGATGAATAGTACAAAGGTAAACACGAATGGATGAAGCCGCCGTGGGTGAAGACAGGCATTCGCAAGGAATTCTCTGTTTCATTTATGGTATCAATGATGTCAATGCTTGCGTTTACTGGTGTGCTCAGCATCTGGGGTCAGGCATCTTACACAGGCATCAATGCCATGGAAACAGAGGGTGTGCTACACTTGTCCATCCTCTGGTGCTGAAGTGGAATGAAATAGTTCCGATGGAAAACCAGTCAATTAGTTTCAATTCTCTAAAAGTGCAACATCCTATTTTGCAAACAAAAATTAAAAAAAAAAAGAACATTCAAGAAGAACCTGAGGAAACGAGGAAAACATCCTACGGGCATCCAGAAAGAACTGCTTTTAATTACTATGTGGAGACAGGGCCGAATAGTGACCAGGGACACAAGAGGTCCCAGACACCTCTAGTGAGAGTATGCACTGTAACATTAGACAAGAGGTAGCAAATTGTGAACAAACGTCAGCCTTTCCCCACTCCGTTCTTACGTGTCTGTCTTTTTCTTCTCGTCCTCCAGGGCTCTCAGTGTAAGCTGTAGCCTATCCGTGAGGATTTCCAGCTCCTGGGTCAGTTTGTACTCCTCCCGGAACTGTTCTCCCAAAAGAACCAGGTCTCTGGTGGCATCATGAAGAGGGATGTCACTCAGGTACAGGCCTCTTCTTGTCAGGTCATCCAGGTTCATCACACTGTCACACAGAGCAATGACACAAAAATCAACACCCCGGGTCCGCAAGGCGAGATGAGCCCTCCCTACAGCACGGGGTGGAAGGCAACTTTCTCCTTCTCCACCTTCAGAGTTCAAAATATCAGGCAGAAGAAACACGAGAAGGAGCTCACCCCGAAAGGCTTTGTTTTCTGTGTACCTAAAACCCCACTAGCAAGGGGAGAACTTGAAGTAGGTGTTTGTCGAGTTTTACTTTGTGGAGGTATCTGTATCTGCTTTCACAGAAAGATAATGCAGAAAACTGCCCCACGAACATCTCCTTACATAGTTAATACAAGGCTAGCACATTTTACAGAATCATCATGCTTTTCCTTATCCCAGAAGAACAATCTATCCTCATGCATGAATCAGGAACAATGATGTTTCTATTGAGAAAATACCTCATTTGACTTATGATTCTAAGAATATCATAACTAATTGCTTTTTTTTATTAGAAATGATTGATAGTAACCCTCCTCAGTATGCATTTTAAGGAACCCCTGCCTTGTGCTTGGATGCCATTCATTGGGCAGGCTTTTTTCTCTTCCTCTGTTCTTTTTTTTTTTTTTGCTGATTTTTCTCATTTTTAAAATGTATTAGACTTTGCTGAAGTCTATGAATCTTTGCAACTTAAATCTTAACTTCTTATAGCATTATTTTAATGATCTTAATTGATTCACTAAGATTCTGATAAGCAAAAAGTTTATTTAAAAATTACCTATTACTCAAGCATCTAACAACTTATTTTTGGTTTGAATTAATTCTTAAAGTGTAAAGTTATTATTTCCAGATATTCAGGAATAGCGATTTTTTCTGAAATAATGAATTTGGGTCATGAGTTTATTAAGAAATTTTGAATTAAGAAGTTCCCATGAAATCATTTTCAACAGAAATATCTATAAGTCAAAGCAAAGTAAGCATATGTCTATGCAAACAGAGAATAATCAAGGATGTTATTGACAGATTACATGGGTGCTTTGTACATTTTAAAGCCCCCTTGCAAAAATAAACCCATCTAAAAAGATGACAGATAACTTGCCAAATGATCCAAATGTGACCAAACAAGATCTACCCATGAGAAATGACGCAATTAGATAATCTTAAAATTGAAATGGATACCACACTGCCAGGTGTAATCTGCCATTTTAGTCAGGGAGGCCACAGAACCTCTTTAGACAACACAGATTCTTGTTACTCTTCTTAGCTGCATACAACTCGTTGCTAAAATCCTATTACTAAAGATACCACCTGTCTTGGCTGCAAGGTGTAGAGAAGCCACGCTGGAGCTGAGCTGAAAGTTTCCTTCCTGCTGGGAAGCTATCATAGCTCCAGAAGGGGTTGTATATTCCACTAGGGGAGAAAGGCATCAATGGTTTTATCCAGCTGAATTCTATGCTCTGCAGGACCAATCTGCCAGGCAAGATTCCTCCACTTATAACAAAGTTGCCCAACTGTAATAAGAAGGAAAAACTGCAACAAGAGTAACACTTTAAACTGCTGTGACTGAGAAGTTCTTGAGCCCTAGGAGAGAAGGTAATTCTACTGTTGAACTAAAGTGTCATGAAGTCAAGCTGACTTCTAAATAAAACATGTATGCTTATCCCTATAGACAAATGCCACTCATGGCTTTAATCAGAGACTTTCTCTGTGATGATGGAGACTGAAGAGACACACAGCTGCTCAAAGTGCTAAGGAGTGAGAGTTGAATGCTCAGCCTTGAGAATATTTATATCCTTGACAAGGCTCAGGAAACATCCTGGAAGAGGGCAGAAAGAATGTAAGATCTGGAAGAATGTAGCCCCCGGAGAAGGGCTGTGAGACGCTGGGTTCTTGTCATGGCTCAGCCCATGCAGCCTGGCTCTGCTGCCTGCAGTAGAGCTAGGCAAGGATGAACCTCAAAGGTCAGTCATGGCCTGGGGAGTTTCAGAGCTTTCCCTTTCCCCGCGACCCCTGTTACTGATGAATTCTGTGGGGCAGGCAGCTATTGTCTTCACCTGGGTACCACTGAGGAGGCCGCCAGTGAATAGATCACAGTGATTGTCATTAGATCACAGTGTCAATAGATCACAGTGATTGTCATTAAACTCAGGGAGTCTCAAAAGAACCCAAATCAAAACAAACAATGACAACAAAGTCCTGAAGGTAGAAATAGAACTCCAAAGGAGAAGGGGGAATACAGGAGGATGGGAGATTCGACAAAGGATTATAATAATCATCACGGAATGAATACGAGGTGAAAGGTAATTCATACTGAGGTAGAAATCTTAACGAGATTATAAACAGCTCATTCTTCTGAAAGTTCCTATGGGTCCCCTGCTGTGTCTGTTGTTAG
Organism: Ondatra zibethicus; assembly: GCA_004026605.1. Taxonomy (NCBI): domain Eukaryota; kingdom Metazoa; phylum Chordata; class Mammalia; order Rodentia; family Cricetidae; genus Ondatra; species Ondatra zibethicus. The sequence goes on along the minus strand of PVIU01012689.1, from coordinate 38,495 downwards.
AACGGTTGCCTGGCATGCAAGAAAACCTCTTATTCACTCCTCAGCATCATACAAATGGCTACGGTGGTACACACTTGTTACTGTCAGTCTTCAGGAGGTGTGGCCAGAGGATCTAGTGTTCACCAGTATGCAAGTCTATATATCTAGTTTGAGGCTAGCATGGGCTACATAACATGCTGTCTCAAAATTGAAATCCTTATTACCTTTTCTTAGTATGAATTAATCATCCTAGAATTATTAATGGGCAAAACTTCCATTTTAAATAGATTTCATGGTAATTAGTAAATGTATCACTATAGGACTGATTTCTGTATATGAAAATTACAATAAACACTATGAAATCTGTGATTCTCCCTCCAAATAAACCTTTCTGTACTTGATTAGAAACTCTCCCCTAAAATGAAGTTGTCATTCTCCTGACACACATCCAGGAAAACACAAAGCAAGAGGCAGGTGAGGTGTGTGACTTGGTCCCTGCCTTGTGCTAGTTTTAAAGATGCTTCATGTGTTGCCTCTTTTGTCTGAATGATAAATAATTCTCAAAAAAGAAGTCACAATTACTGTTATATTATATTATGCACAAGATATCATTTAATAATAAGTCCTGCAATTATCTTTTCCTATTTCTCTATAGATACATATTTCAAATCCCCTTGTATCTTTTAGTAAAGTGCTAAAACAAGCAAAACAGAAATCAGTTTTATTTCCTCTGATGTTTATCATGAATAACACACTTAACAGAAATTCTAGCTTAATAATACACTTTGAGAACCAAATCCAATTAAAATACTTACATATTTTAATTTAAAGTGACTCAGACAAAAAATTAATCTTTTTAACTGTTGCTAACTATAGAAAAGTTCCTTATTTATATCATTGTATCCTATGCTTTCCAGAATTGCTCACTTACTTGATGCTCTTTTTGAAAATACAAAAATAGCTAAACATTTCTGACCATTCAGCAGGGCGTCTCCCTAGCTACTGGCTCTCTATTTACCCCATCACATCTTGCCCCCAAGCACTTCTTTTCATCTGCGGGGTCCTTAGATCCACCACCAGAGCCTGCTTCAGGGCGGAGGAAATCTGAGAGTCAGCTCCAGTGCTGAGGGGACCTAAGAGAGAGCAGACCAAGAAAAACCCCCAAGTACACAGTCAGCCACAGCAAGATTGGACCAAGACCCCAAGACTCTCCTGGCCCCATTTGAAGGAAGAGATGGGCAGGCACCAATGCAAGAATTCCTTCAACAACCTGAAAAACAACATGATAACGCCAGAATCCAGGGAACACACAACAGGAAAATGAACACCCTAATCAAGAAGAAATAGAAGAAAGAGGCTTTAAATGTAACATTATGAAAATGATAGAGACCCTCAAACAGGATGTCAAAAACTCCCTTAAAGAAATGGAAGAGAAGACAAACAAAAAGTTAGAATAAATTAATAAACCCCTCAAAGATACCCAAGAAAACCAAGAAAAAGCAATCAAACAGGTAAAGGAAATAGTTCAAGACTTGAAGACTGAAATGGAGGTAATAAAGAAAACACAAGCCGAGGGACAGCTGGATATGGAAAATCTGGGTAAACAAACAGGAACTACAGAGACAAGTATAGCCAACAGAATACAAGAGATAGAAGAAAGAATCTTAGGCGCTGAAGATACTATAGAGGAAATAAACCCATTGATCAAAGAAAACAGCAAATCTAACAAATTGTTAACATAAAACATCCAGGGACACCATGAAAAGACCAAACATAAGAATAATAGGGGTAGAAGAAGGAGAAGAATTATAGCTCAAAGGCCCAGAAAATATATTCAACAAAATTATAGAAGAAAACTTCCCCAACCTAAAGAAAGATATTTCTATGAAGGTAAGAAGCATACAAAACACCAAATAGACTGGATTAAAAAAATATCCCCTCGCCATATAATAATCAAAACACAAAACATACAGAATAAAGAAAGAATATTAAGAGCTGCAAAGGAAAAAGGTCAAGTAACACATAAAGGTAAACCTATCAGAATTACACCTGACTTCTCTATGGAAACCATGAAAGCCAGAAGGTCCTAGATAGAGGTGCTGCAGACACTAAGAGACTATGGATGCAAGCCCAGACTACTATACCCAGCAAAGCTTTCTTTCACCATCGATGGAGAAAACAAGATATTCCAGGACAAAAACAGATTTAAGCAATATGTAGCCACAAACCCAGCCTTACAGAAAGTCCTAGAAGGAAAACCACAAGCCAAGGAAGCCAACAACACCCATAATAACACAAACATCTGACAACCCTCCACCAACACAACTCAAAGAAGGGAAACACACAAACACTGCCACCAAACAAACAAACAAACAAGCAAAAGAAAACACCGGAGTCAACAACCACTGGTCATTAATATCACTTAATATCAATGGACTCAATTCACCTATAAAAAGGCACAGATTAAGAGAATGGATACAAAAACAGGATCTAACATTCTACAAGAAACACACCTCAACCTCAAAGACAGACACTACCTCAGAGTAAAGGGTTGAGAAAAGGTTTTTCAATCAAACAGACCTAAGGAAGAAGCAGGTATGGCTATACTAATATCTAACAAAATTGACTTCAAACTATAATCAATCAGAAGAGATGGAGAAGGACACTTTATACTCCTAATAGGAACAATTCATCAGGATGAAGTTTCAATCCTGAATATCTATGCCCCTAATATAAAAGCACCCACATATGTAAAAGAAACATTACTAGAACTCAAAGCACACATCAAACCCCACACACTAATAGTAGGAGATTTCAACACTCCTCTCTCACCAATGGACAGGTCAAGCAGACAGAAACTTAACAGAGAAATAAGAGAACTAACAGATGTAATGAATCAAATGGACTTAACAGACATCTATAGAACATTCCACTGAAATAGGAAAGAATATACGTTCTTCTCAGCATCTCATGGAACCTTCTCGAAAATTGATCATATACTTAGTAACAAAGCAAACACCCACAGACACAAAAAAATTGTAGCAACCACATGTGTCTTATCGGACCACCAAGGAATAAACCTAGAATTTAACAACAATTCTACCCCCCAGAAAGCCTACAAGCTCATGGAAACTGAACAGTTAACTACTGAACCAGCCCTGGGTCAAGGAAGAAATAAAGAAAGATATTAAAGTCTTCCTTGAATTCAACGAAAATAAAGAAACAACATACCCAAACCTATGGGACACTATGAAAGCAGTGCTAAGAGGAAAGTTCATAGCACTAAGTGCCCACATAAAGAAAATGGAGAAAGCTCACATTAGAGGCTTAACAGCACACCTGAAAGCTCTAGAAAAAAAAAGAAGCAGACTCACCCAGGACGAGTAGAAGACTGGAAATAATCAAACTTAGGGCTGAAATCAACAAAATAGAAACACAGAAAACAATCCAAAGAATCAATGAAACAAAGAGCTGATTCTTTGAGAAAATCAACAAGATTGACAAACCCTTATCCAAACTAATCAAAAGGCAGAGAGAGAACACACAAATTAACAAGATCAGAAATGAAAAGGGGGACTTAACAACAGACACTGAAGAAATTCAGAGAATCATCAGGTCTTACTACAAAAGCCTGTATGCCACAAAATTGGAAAATGTAAAAGAAATGGACATTTTTTAAAGATAAGTACCATATACCAAAATTAAATCAAGACCAGTTGAACAATTTAAGTAGACCTATAAATCGCAAGGAAATAGATGCTGTCATCAAAAACCTCCCAACCAAAAAAAGTCCAGGACTAGATGATTTTAATGCAGAATTCTACTAGAACTTCCAAGAAGAGCTAATACCTATACTCCTTAATGTGTTTCACATAATAGAAACAGAAGAGTCATTGCCAAACTCTTTTTATGAAGCTACAGTTACCCTGATACCAAAACCACACAAAGACTCAACCAAGAAAGAAAATTACAGACCAATCTCACTCATGAACATCGATGAAAAGATTCTCAATAAAATACTGGCAAACATAATCCATGAACACTTCAAAAAATTATCCATTATGATCAAGTAGGCTTCATCCTAGAGATGCAGGGCTGGTTCAACATATGAAAATCTGTCAATGTAATCCATCATATAAATAAACTGAAAGAAAAAAAAACATATGATCATTTCATTACATGCTGAAAAAGCATTTGACAAAATTCAACACCCCTTTATGATAAAGGTCTTGGAGAGATTAGGGATACAAAGATCATACCTAAATATAATAAATGCAATATACACCAAGCCGACAACTAGCATCAAATTAAATGGAGAGAAACTCAAAGCCATTCCACTAAAATCAGGAACAAGACAAGGCTGTCCACTCTCTCCATATCTCTTCAATATAGTGTTTGAAGTTATAGCAATAAGACAACATAAGGAGATCAAGGGGATTCAAATTGGAAAGGAAGAAATCAAACTTTTGTCATTTGCAGATGATATGATAGTGTACATAAGTGACCCCAAAAACTCTACCAAAGAACTCCTACATCTGATAAATATCTTCAGTGATGTGGCAGGATACAAGATCAACTCAAAAAAATCAGTAGCCATCCTATACACAAAGGTCAGAGAAGCAGAGAGGGAAATCAGAGAAACATATTAAGGTGAACCCAAAGAAAAACATATATAGATCCTCCTGGAAATTGGAAGCAGACAAGATCGCTGGGCAAAAGGTGGGAGCATGGGGTTGGGGATAAGGATGGGGTGGGGGGAAGAGGAGGAGGGAGAGAGAAGGAAGAAGGAAAGGATTGCGGAGAGCTTGGGGGAGTGGGATGGTTGAGATGGAGGGAGGGCGGGTATGGGAGCAGGGAAGAAGATATCTTAATTAAGGGATCCATTTTACGGTTGGCAAGAGACTTGGCTCTAGAGGGGTTCCCAGGTGTCCACGGGGATGTCCCCAGCTAGGTACTTGGGCAGTAGAGAAGAGGGTGCCTTGTGCAGTTATTTCAGGAGTTAAGCTAGCTGGGCACTGGTAATGTGGCCCACTCCTCATACTACAGATTGGCTGCCCAACGTGGCTGATTAAATCCACTTAAAAACCTGAGAGGGCTTAAAAAGCAGAGAGAGAGAGAGAGAGAGAGAGAGAGAGAGAGAGAGAGAGAGAGTTTAACACAGCTTTTTGCTGTTTGCATGCTGTAGAGAGAATTTCCTGACTCAGCAGCCGAAAAAAATAAGCCACGGCAGTTTTAAAATGCCGGCTTTCTGCCAGCGCAATCTCTGGCTCTTGTGGGAGACAGAGAATTTGGATGGGGTTTTGTGACTAAAGTGCTAAGGCTTGCTTGATGGCAATGTGGACTGCTGCCTGAATGGAACTGTGCACGGCTCAAGGGCACCAAATGATTTTGAAGCAGGAGTGGCTCTGCCATGCTGAACTATGCTAATCTCAGGCTAGAACTATCATAATTATCATAATAACAGCACAGTTAAGGTTTAGACTGGGCAGGAAACAGACAATACCATATTACCACTACATGGTGCAACTTAAGTTTTTAAGATGTGCTTAACATTTTAAGAAATGCTCCTGGATAGTAAAGAATTACGGATTCACAATAGGACTGATTCAGACATAAAAGACCTCTAAATGGGTCACACTGTTGAATAAAGGTACATAGTAGGTTTAAAAGAAAAAAGAATATAGAGAGATGCTTTAACAAAAGGATAAAGTCTTTAAAGAGACAGAGTACAGATAGTCATAGATTATAAAAAAACATAACAAGCCATGTAAAAATGGAAAATTCACAGAATGTTTGGATTATGTTTATTGTGTTTTCTTTAAATTTTTTGACTGTGAAGGAGCTAAATACAGAGAGAATTTTCATTGTTTGGGCTGCCAAACTAAACCAACATATACATCCTAAAGGTATCTTGACTTCAGAATTTGGGTCTAAGGATTTGATGCTTTGGAAAAGAGGTGAAACCCTGTGGATTCCTTCTAGACCAATATGGTATGATAGACCACGTCCTCCTGAAAGGTCACTGTGAACAACTTCAGGAAATTACTTCACTCAAGTGGTGACTGAGATGAACCTGGCACACAGGATACACCATAAAAGACCTGATTAACAGTGCCCCCATACAGCAGGAAGAAGTTTGGAGAGAAAAAACTACGTCCAAATGTTGTTTATAAATGTTCTTTTACATTTAAAGGGTGATATGATATAGATAAGAATAATTTGCATTGGTATAAATCTTGATTTATTGATACAAGTTTAAGGTCAATTTTGTTATATGTATATGTATTTCTGATCTTCATTAAGGTATTGTGATTGTGTAGTTCATTTAAAAATGTAATGTATAATTAGGAAATATAGGTTGTTAATGGGTAATCATCAATACTAATCAAGCTTCTAGTCATGTTCGATAGATTTTCTAGATATATAGAGGTATATTTCAGTTAGATAGACATTCTTCATATCTCTCAAAGACTATAGAATATGGAATTTAAAATGTTTTTGTAACTTAGGGCTTTTCATGACAATGAGACACGTCTGCTCCTGGCAGCACCAATCTACTTCAAGAGGAAGATGGGCATTGAAGAGGCTCCTTATGGAGTTGGTTAGCCATTTGGGCACAAAACTGCTCTTGCCTGGACTGTTGCATAAACTGGACAAAAAGAACCCACAGAAAGTGGATTGATAAACTTGCCTAAAGGTGAGATGATCCTTTGGGGTTCCTGCTTCATGAAAGAGTCTGCGAGACATTCTGCAGGATACAGAAGAAAGTGACTGAACTGTCTTTGAAATTTCTAGCCTTATGGAAATGTCTGCTGGATACTATAGGCCTGTAGGCTGAAGATGGATGCCCCAATGATACAAAAAAACTTTGGGTGACTGTACAGGCAGTGAGATGTCTCTGTCACTTCTCGAGTTTTGGAAGTTGCTTACTTCTTGTTTACTTAGGTAATATTAAATCCTTCTGGAGTCTTTGATGGAGTTGAATAATAGATAGTTATAGTTTTGCATTGTTACAATAAAAGATAAAGTAGATATAAATATGGTAACTGTAGTTCTTGCTTGATAACTGTTTTGTTATATGTAATTTTACTATTTTAAAGTGAAAGCCTTTCCTTTTTGTTTAAACAGAAAAGGGGAAATGTTGTAGGAGGTCCTTCTGTATTTGTATTGCTTTCATTGGTTGAATAAAGAGACTGCCTTGGCCTTTTGATAGGGCAGCCCTTAGGTGGGCAGAGTAGACAGAACAGAATGCTGGGAAGAAGGCAGTGTGGCAGACGCCATGTTTCTCCTCTGAGACGGACGCTGGTTAGGAATCTTTCCCAGTAAGCCAAGACCTCATGGCGACACACAGATTAACAGAAATGGGTTAAATGAATATGTAAGAGTTAGCTAAGAAGAGGTTAGAACTAATGGGCCAGGCAGTAATTAAATGAATATAGTTTCTGTGTAATTATTTCGGGAGATAAGCTAGCCGGGAGCTGGGAATGCGGCCCACTCCTCCATACTACAGTGCCTGAACTGGCCTTGTCCCATAGTCACACTGATAATATCTTGAATATTACCATAGAACCTTCATCCAGTGATGGATGGGTCTAGAGACAGAGACACACATTGGAGCACTGGACTGAGCTCCCAAGGTCCAGTTGAAGAGCAGAAGGAGGGAGAAGATGAGCAAGGAAGTCAGGACTACAAGGGGTTCGTCCACCCACTGAGACAGTAATACCTGATCTAATGGGAGCTCACCAAAGCCAGCTGGACTGGGACTGAATGAGCATGTGATGAAACCGGACTCTCTGAACATGGCTGACAATGGGGGCTGACTGAGAAACCAACAATAATGGCACTGGGATTTGTTTCTACTGCATGTACTGGCTTTTTGGGATCCTAGTCCGTTTGGATGTACACCTTCCTAGGCCTGGATGGAGGGGGGAGGGCCTTGGACTTCCCACAGGGCAGGGTACCCTGCCCTCTCTTAGGACTGGAGGGGGAGGGAGGAGGGTGAGTGGAGGAGCAGGAGGGAAATGGGAGGAGGGGAGGAAGTGGAAATTTTGAATGGTATTATTTATAAAGCAATAAAAAAAGAAAGTACAAAAATATAGAATTAGCTAACAGCAGGTCATTCATCCCATGATCTAACATTATAAGAACCTCACAGACAGGTTATGATATGACATAAAGAAGGTGGGACTTTGAGTTTTTAGAAACGCCCAATGAATTACATAATGAGGGCTTGAAAATCCAGTTTATAGTTCAGCAAAAGCAAGCACTGTGGATTAAAATGTTGGATTTTGAGAGGCTTATGTACATGTATGCACTGAAATATCATGCTCAATTCTATCCATATGTAAACTAACACGTATTGATCAAAGAGTTTTCATGGTGTTTCTTTGAATTCGTTTGTATCTTAAGGGAATTCCAATAAAGCTAAAAGGTGTTACCTTGGTGAACAGAGGAAGAGGATGCTATCTGCTTCTGGTAAGTAGATCATTTGGCCCTTGAGACGTAAGCAGCTAATCTCCGTCCCGGTCAGTTCATCCTCACATTCAAGTTTCTCAACATCCAGCAATCCTTCCTTGAACAGGAAAGACAAAACATTATCAAGTCCACCTTTCCCTGCCTGACAAGGCATCAGGAAGGCGTGAAAACCTTACCCTTCTCACCAACCCAAAGGGAGAGGAGGCTAGCCCGTTAGAACTGCAGGGATGCTGTTCTAGGTAAGACAGTCAATGCTTGATGGGCTGCTCTGCGGCCCAGGTGGCAGCAATGGAGCTGCTGCTCCTGCATGCATTGTAAGCTCCTGTCGTTTTCCTGTATGGCCCCAACATGCATTTCTTTCTGATTTGTACCAAAGGTAAGCCAAGCAACCCCTGTATTCACAGAACAAGTGGAAGCAGCCAGTCCCTGTCTTATAAAACACAAATGGCTGCGTCTTTGGAAAGTCATGGTTGGAGGGTGAAGAGTGTGGATGCTGGAGAGATTGTGTTTGCTACTATTACCCCAGGCGTGCACAAATGAGGAGATCTGGAAGCCATCTAAACGATCAACTACATGAGTTTACAGATTTTTAATCCATTTATTTCCCTACAGAAAAAAAATATTAACAAGAATTATAAACAATTTACAGAAAAAATAAATTGATGGCTTTGGTGACATTATCAAAGACTTCTTGTTAGGTCTTCTGATTTCTTTTTTTTAAAAAAAAAAACATTGTAAAATCAAGGGAGTAGATGCTGGTTTTATTATGTGAGACTGAGCGGCTTAAATGTTCCCAGCAAGACACTTTCTCAAGATGTTTTCCCCACTGGTCCTGATCAGCTGACAGAGGTCCCTGTTCCTCAGCCAAACATTGCTCTCTTGAGAGTTGTGTTTTATTTTCTTTTATCTTCACTGCATGGGCTATGCTAGCAGATGATTTCCCCTCTCGATTACGACTGATTGATGACATGTCTTGCTTACATCCAGCTGAAGGAGTGTCTGATTACCTTGCTTCTCAGGACAAAGACTGTATTGATGTGAGAAAGAATCCCATGGAAACTGATGTCAATATGAGGGCGGACCAGAGAAAAGACAGACAGAAGACTGCAGTTCCCAGGCTGAAGCTAAGAGGGGAAAAAAAGGAAGCAAAAAACACTCAGCAACTTGAAATTGACTTTATGACTAGATATCAACCTTGAAATTAAGTCAGATCAATTGTATTGTATTTATAAGTGAATAATCTTAAGTATTGTGTGGGAGATTTATCCTATATATGCAGCTGAGTGATTAAGCAAACATTAAATACTTTCAGAGACAGGAAACCTAACATGGATTTAGATAACTAATGTTCAAATATAAGCTGGTACAAATAAAGTAATCATTTCAAGAGAAAGAAGAAAGGTTACCATCTAAACTATAGCATCATATAGCAGATGTAGTTGGCTGAAAATGAAATTAAGTATCAAAACACCAGTAAATAGCTGCTTAAAATTCATCAAAAGGGAGAAAATATTAATAGAAGCTGTAACACACAGCAGCTGCTTATGATGGAGCAAAACAAAGAACTGGACGAAAGGAACCTTATGTCACGTCAGGACACAAAGAAAACAAGTAACTTGGCCTGGTGAGAGCCCACACAAGACACTCTTCTGCTTCCAGATCTACAGCTTCACACAAGACCTCTGTGTTCGAGCCCTGAATTAAAGCAAAAGGTACCTCCAGACACACAAATGCCATGGGCGAATCCTCGCATGGAACACGGGAGGAGAAGTGAGTGTGCTGGCAACCTTCTAAGACCCTTCAATGCTGTGCCCCTCTGTGCACCCACCCATGGCCGCTTCTCTGCTTCGCACCCTGAGTGTTTGTAAACTTCCTTCTTCCCCATGTCAACAGCTGATTTGGGAAACTATTTTTGGAAGGCAGATAGGCAGTGAATATTTATTCAATAAACAAAAACACGAGTGCAATCTGGCTGCTGTTGCCAAGCACCCCCTTCCACTTGCTCACAAAGCAAGTCTGCTATTCTCATATAACTTCCTCCCTCTCCCTGGGATTAAAGAAGAAACAAGTGAGTCCTAGGGAAATATTTTCAAATACGCTCAGGTTATTATAAGTGCGTGGGATACTTCCTATAGCGTTGTCAACGGTTAAAAAGGAATGATGCCCATCAAAGTCAGGTCCCAGTGTTGTGCACTTTACCTGGGGGAGCACTCGGTAGATGGCATTGCCGCACTGAGTGACCACCAAGTCCCGGTCAAATATGATGTGGAAAGGAAATGCCTTGCAGAAGGTGTACGGACTGATGCGTGACTCCTGGGTACCGTTTTCTTCAAATCTGTCCAGGTCTTCATAAAAATCCTCTTCCTTCGACTCTTTTTCTTCTATTAAGAACTGAGTGTGGTCACATTCTTCATTTCTTTGCTGAATAACCTGAATGTGGGTAGGAGAAAACGTGGTCAACCGTTGGCATTTTAGTTTACTTATGAATATAACTGACTGTTTACGAACATTGTGTTTAGAAAATTAGAAAAAGTAAAATACGCGCAAATACTATCCACATGAAAAACTGGAAAACCTTTCCAGATGTTTTCAGATCTGTGAAATGTGAAGGCAGTACTCCTTTGAGATGACGTGCTGTGTGTTCCACACGAGCTTCCCTTAGGATAGTTTCTAGTCAGCTGGGTAGCTGAGAATAACTTTGAACTTCAGAGCCTAAGTACTGAGATCATGGATTTGTGCCACCGTTGTAGTGTATTCCAGGCTAGGGATTGAATCCAGGACCTTGTGTGTGACAGGCAAGCATTCTGCCAGCCTGAACCACCTCCCACAATTATTAATACATAATTTTCATTGTGATTCTGGTATGAGTCCCCATTCGCACATATGGCCTTTTGGGTGGCCTAGGAAGGCAACACCCTCTTGGCTTCATGGGGTAGACCTCCCAGACAGGCACAAGGTACAAAGAACCTATGGTTGAGCTGCACTTGAAGCTGAGTGGGAGAGGCTGACCAGGAGAAGCCACAAAGGTCAGAGACAGAGAAAAGTGGCAATTGTCTTCATTGCACACTTTCTCTATTGGTGCCTTGAAACTGCCACTCGGAAACAACAGTGGGTGTCATCAACAGTATCAGGAAAGACCAGAGTTGGCTTGGCTGTGTTTGCCAACACAACTTGACTTTAAAAAAAGAAACAAAGCACACAGACTTTAAGTTGACAAAATAAAATGTTCTAGGTACATTCCCTGGGAGACAAAAGAATTGACATAGAAAAGGGGATCAGTAAAACCAGCTGATTTAATACGCCCTTTCCATTTCACTATCCCCAATCTGATATCTTGCAGACTGAAGCTCAGCCAGCCCCCTCCCCTTTTCCAGCTGGCGTGCATTCACAGAAAGTAACTGAATTTCCTCTTGCCTTAAGCAATGTATAATTAGAAAAAAAATCTGTTGCAAGGGGAAAATTTCCCAGAATAATGCATTCCCAGGCCAAATCGAGAAGACTCCCGGGGTTCACACGATTTCATCTTACAGGGATTGCTAGTGCAACTCGTGACCAGCAATCACTGTGGTATCATTTCAGATATTTCAGTGCTCCTTTGTATTCAGAAACGTCTTCGCTGGTGGATATTACCTTCATGTCTATCTCGGTGCCGTGTATCTGTTGAGCAACGGTCTTGATAATCCCGATCACAATGTCCTGAAGCCCCTCTCTCTCCGAGTAGTAGTGCAAAATGAGCCCTTTGCCTTTTTCCGCATCGGTGCACCTGAAGGAAGGTGCACGCATCCCTGGGTAGATGGTAGCAAGGTGGTCATGCAGGGCATCGAGGTTCTGGAGTGGAGAGGAAAGAATGGTGACTAGAAACTTCTAGGAGGGAGGGCTTAGCAATGCAAGGAGCAGAGGCAAGATTCAAATCTGGGTTTGCTGGAAGGATCACTAGAGTAAGCATTTTCATAGGAGATCCTTCGTGGAGTCCTTGAGACAGCTAAAAGGTAAGCACCACAGAGAGAATGAAGAGAGCAGAATGATATGTCATCATTAACCGTACATTTGAAGAAATGATAAATGAGGTGCCTTTGTCAGAAAAGGACCATCCTTAATGACAAAAGCAGGCATCTAAGGCTGCTGTTCATGAACATTGTAATAATCAGTACAGAATATTTAAACCATGCACTTCCTTTTCACTTGCTCTATAATTCCCAACTGAATTTAATAAAAAAACAAAATGGCCAAAGATAATGAAATATAAACATGTTACTTTGATTATTGATATTTTTAATTAAAGATGTTGTTATTTAAAGTAAAGATGACTAATTCCTTGTTCATCAGTAGTCTCCAACCAAGAAGAGATCCCATAGCAAAGCAACCAACAAGTGACCATCTCAGACTAAAAGTTTCAGAAAATTAAAGTTTTCTACTTCGCTGTAACTCTGTCACTTAGAGCACGCTGAATTTAACAGTGTCTTCTAATAGTCCTCAAAACTCAAAACTGGTCCCTACACAGATTGACACAAAACTGTGGAAGCTACAGTTTAAAGTCAGCCCAACATCACAGCATTTAGTTGACAGCATGTGTCAGGCAGGTTTGTGCGGCCGCGGGAGATACCCCCAGGCACAGAGAAACATGAAGATTAAGACTGCTCCAGTGAGCTGGGTGAATCCAGTGTCATTCTGTGTACCTCAATTTGCAATGAATTCTGTTCTCTTTCCTCTAATAACCCCTGTAAAAAAATTATGTCTCGCTTGTGCTGAGCAAAAACATGACTTCTTCCTGATTGCCTCCAGGGGTCGCTGTTGCAGTATGAAAGTTACCAGGCAGTGACCTGGCCTGCACAGGGCAGTTCCTGGAACCCACCTGTCCCAGAACTTCCTATGGAGTTGAACAGAACAAGGGGTTCTTCTGCAGTACCCTCAGACCCCTGTGGGTCTGTTGGTGTAAAAATCTTTGGAAAGAAAATAATCTTGAGGAGAAAATGTACTGTCAAGAGTTTTACTATGATCCCCATTTTCCATAAAGTCTCAACTGATTTTGTGGCTGCATTAAGGACATTTTCCTTATATATTACAGTCCAAGTACTGTGTTGTGTTCCTTAAAAATGAAAGAAAACTATGTTAAATAGTGGCCTAATAATATTTCATCTTCCTAAGCGAAATATTAATGTTCCCTATTCAACATACCCTTGTCACCCGCTTACTGCCAGTTTCCTTTGGCTCATGATATGGCTTTGTACATTCCTACATGCGGTCCCTCCAATCACTGGCAGTGAAAAAGGTACCATTTCTGCTAGCGCTGCCGCGCTGGTAAGGCAGGTCTGATGCTGGACTGGATGACCCAGGATGAATAAGTCGCTTACGACAGCCCCCTTCCTGTCTTTGGTGCAGCCGTTTTAATGGTTGCTCCCAGGTATGGACGGTATTAAAGCTCGGACACTGGTCATACGGCATCCCTTAGACGCTCTCTTAAAGGGTTACCGCAAATGCTGAGTGACAGTGCCGGCCATTCAAGCCGTCTTTGTGGTATCCCAACTCTCCAGGGATTTGTTGGTATATTGAATTTGCTATTAATTAAATGGACAAGTAGAGTGCCTTGTTGGAGCATGAAAGATTTTACCACTTAATGTAATATTGATTTTATTTAGATAGTACCCAGTATAAAATACACTCTTGGGGATTCTTCTGTTACAGTTTTCCTGACTCAGTTTTACTCCGTCAAAATTCAAGTGATTATCACAGCCTGCCTCTTCTAAGAAATTGGATTATGAATAAATTTAAATTATTTTTCATCACCCTTATGCTGCTGAGAAACATGCAGTCTTCATGTTTGAACCACAATTGTTGCAGTAACCTCAGAAAACCACAAACGAGGCCTCTTAGCACGGCCAAGAGAAAAGCTACCCACGCTCGAGAGAAAAGCTACCCACGCTCGAGAGAAAAGCTACCCACGCTCGATAGCAGTATCTAAACAGACTTGACAGTTCATGAACACAGCTATCTTGATACATCTGGTCAATAAAACTTTCTTCACAAAACTGGAATTGTTTTATTTCTAAGTATACCCACGGAGGTAGGAGCAGGAAGAGAGCAGCTGCGTGGCTAGTTCAAGGAGTGTGCACATCTGGCCAGCAGCCAAAAAGTCATGGGAAATCGTAAACACACATGCTCCAGTGTGAGCGACCTCCAGACAACCACAGAGCAACCTCAAGCATGCTCGAATTCATTCTCCTCAGCATCGTTTAGAAAGGCGGCACTTTTGTTCCAATACCTACAATTTAGTCGGAAGGTTTAATTTAATTTCTAATTGTGCTGATATCATTTTGTGCCCCCCCCAACACCCACAAAGAGAATGAAAGCGCTGTTTCTTTGCAGGGAATCTGCAGTGTCAGTCCAGTTAACCCGTCTCCTGATAATAGCAAACTTCACAGCTGATCTAGATTTAGTGAAACTATGCAACCCGTTATTCATAGACAACTCTGACGACTTTAACATTTTTATCTTCCTTCACTTTTGTTTTTCTGTTTTAAATAAATGGAAATCGTATTTTAATTGCAGGCTGTAGACCATAGAGTTTAGATGTTTCTTTTGAAATTTAAAAGCTAAAACAAAGTCACTAGCGCATTTTTTCCTCCAAAATGTAAATAACTTGGGGAAGTATTAGGATTTTACAGCTGTTTAGGAACATCCCAGTCTTTCCCAAAATAGTCCTTTGCGCAAACATTTGAGAGATCGAAATTGGATCTGCTGTGAGTGCCGGGTTGCTGCTGGTGGGCTGTGTTTTATCAGCCAGAATCAGAGCCAAGAAGAGCTGAAGGGGTGCCTGGAAGTGCGACAGACCCAACCGGGAGAGCCAAGTCCAGCCAGGAATGAAAGAATACTTCAATTTTTAAATGCTGTCCTTCTGGCTATTGAAATAAGCTCATAAATACAAATCTTAACAGGTCTCTAAAACAACATTTTTCCTGTGTATTTTTCAAGTCAACCTGGCAGCTTTTGATGCTGTTTTTTGTTTGGTTTTTTTTTGTTGTTGTTGTTTTGTTTTGTTTTGCCTAGAGAATTGCTAGGGCCATAGAAAACAGACAAGGTAATAATGCAGGATCATTAGCAATGAATGGATAAGACCTGCATTGGCCTCATTTGGGTCCCATTGCCAAAGGCCCTGCATCAGCTCACCAAGGACTTAGTCAAAGGTTCTTGACTCATTGTCCAAGCACATACACGACATAGCAAGCCACGTCAGCACTTATTGATCAAAATACTATCTTATTGTTATCCTTGACGGTTCTCTGTGCTGTCTGACTGAGTGTGGGAAACTCCCGGCCTGGAGTCATCAGCACATTGGTAGGATGGTTTTCTGAATAAATCCTAGAAACGGCCATTGATAAGGCCAGGGCTCTGCAAGGGGGTTTCCTGCAAGGAATCAGGCTGGCTTGTACTCTGACCGCTCTAACATTTGTGTGGCTTGAGTGTCTCATGCTGGGTGTCTGCTTCCATAGAGGTGACACCTTATGGTGACTTTTTTTCCCGTGATACCTGAGAGCAACATGAAGACATGTTATGCTACGGCCTAGGACGTTTCAAATTGCCAGTGTTGCCATAATCTGTTGGCCAAATGATTCCCAAAGCCAACCCCTACTCAAAGGCAGCAGAATTGCATCAACTGATGGAAGCCAGGCACAGGAGCGACGGGAGACACTGTCGCAGTGATCTCTGGAAAATGTTTTCCGTCATCGTGCAGAGTGGGCTGCAGTAGAAGCACCGCTGGCTGGACATTCCTTACCAGCGATGTTCTTCGGGAGCTAGCCAAGCATGCAGACACAGCAAAGCTTCTCTTAGCTCACAGAGGCTTCCTATAGTGTAAGACTATAAAAGCAGGAAAGAGCCGAAAGAGCTTGCTATAAAATATAGCTTTGTCCTCCTAGCAACATTTTTAGCTAAATGCATATGAAATCTAACAACCACATAGAAAATACTTTAAAGTCTTCATCTTATTGCTTTAGGTTTTCAGTTACAAAATCAACTAAAGAATAAAGCAACAGCTCCAAAATGGATGGTTTCACAGACTTTAGAAAAACAGGTTGCAAAATATGCAATCCCTAAAGACAAATGTTAAAAGCTTCCTCAGAGGTATCTCCTATATTTTATCGCTGTGTTCACTGGGAAAACTCACTTTCAAAGTCACCATGGTGCCAAGTTTTAAACACTGGACATAGAAACACAAGAGGAATTGTATGAAGTCATAAGCCTGGGGAAGGAAGCAAAGACTCACATGAGAAGTCCTTTCAACTGTTTAAGACGAATAATCAATAGACATCGCAAAATTGCCTAGAACTAAATCACAGACGCCACCTTTACTGGGTTGCCTCGAATGTACCATTCCTATAAGGGAACAGAGGCATTATCCCAATGAATGAACCAACTTTGAAAAAGTTACTAATATTCCAGAACTAGGTTGCTGAGACAGCTTGGTGCGTAAAAACACTTGGGTCAAGCCTGATGGCACAGTTTGATTCCTCAGAACCCAGAACGTGGAAGGAGAGAACCAGCTCCTTAAAACTGACCCGTGACATCAATACATGTGTCTTTGCATGGACACACATGTGGGTGAACTCACACACAAAGCAAATAAGTATAAAACGATTCCAAACAGCTACTCCTACTCTAGACTTAACCAATTCCCACAGGACTGAAAATGGCCTAATACATACAGTTTTTGATATTCAGAAATATTTAAAAACAATTTCAAGTTTTATTATGTGTGTTTGTGCAAAAGTGTGTACATGAGTATGTAGGTGTGTACATGTGTCTGGCTGTGTGTGTGTGTGTGTTTGTGTGTGTGTGTTGGAAAGCCATTCTTGCTAATATGTCCAGAGAGAGACAGGGAAAGAAGATCCCCAAGTCCTCTTTGGTGTGCTGAAAGTGACAGATGTGCCCAGTCAAAGGCTGGTCTAACAGGCTCCTAAGGTATGATGTCATGGCAACTTTATTGTCCTCTGAGATATTTAAATGGCCATATCAAATCCATAAGTATATTTAATATACAGGCACAGCAATGTATTTAAATGCACGGATACACCATTGTGGCCTTTAAATTAAATAATAAACATCAATTTACCTTGTGCACCTAGAAAGAAAATTAGTCCAATATGTCTCCTCTTTTGTGTCGGTTTAGGCTTATCTCTATCAACCGAAATTCTCAGGAAAAGAAAACGATGCAGATAAATTGGGAATTCTATAAGACTGACTGAGCAATAGGAGCTTTGAAGAGTTGGAATGCTCAGATCTAGGCTAAATTGCCTTACGTTAGCATAGACCCTTAATAGCCCTTTTCCCCCATTTGTGACCTAATATCTTTGTGTAAAACCTTCAGGTAAAACCTCTGAAACATGTTCTTAGCCTACCACTAATTTCCACCAAGAGTTAAGCATGTCATCGGATAACATCCAAAACTTGTAGTATGGTTCCCTCACTATGCTCTAACCCGTGCCTTGATTTATAATTTTCTTTTGTTCTGTAACTATGAAAGTTTGTATATAGCCTGTGCCATCATGGAACATGTAAATCCGACCTGGAAACCTGAATCTGTGTTCCCAGGTCATGGTCCCTCATCTTTGCCTCCGAATAAACTGTCCTATCTCCTTTAAGATGGGTGTTATACTTTTCTTAAAAATTGCACAGCCTCACTTCAAGTGGATGGTCCTTGCCGGAATCACTACAGGCTGAGTTCCTGCCAGGTCCTGCTTATTCTGTTTTACCTCCTTGCAGGGAATATTCTTTTGTCCTTAAACTATTGATTCATCCCCCAGATTCCAACTGCAGCCTGCATCCTCCGAGCTACTCTGCAGGGTCTCTGGCCTCCCGTGGTTTACATTCCAGTGGGAGAAACAGGAAATGGCGGTGCAGTCAGTGCCAGGACTGAGGCTGGGGACAGTGTGCTTTGAAAGCGTGAGAAAAGCCAGCGACCCCATTGCAAGTAGGGCAGAGTCTTCCTGGAAGAAGCAATGGGACCTGGAGCAGTGATTTTACTGTGTGAAGAAGACCCAAAACCTGTTCTGGACAGAGGGAAGAGTATGCACAGGACCTCAGAGGACAGAGGGACCGTGGCCAATAAGAGAGTCTACAGAGATCAAGGCTGACTGTATGTTCTAAGAGAGACTAGAGATACAGAGGATAGAGGAAGTAATTCCCATTGCCTTAACCCTGATAAGCTCGACACTTCCAGCAAGCAGTAGAGAATCACTCAAGGGCTCAAAGAAGAAAACGTATTGAGATTATTTTCATTTTAGACAAATCATCAGAGGTAAAGAGAAGACTGGAGAAGTCAAGAAGACTATCCAACCTCTAAATACAGGAAGACCCTTCATGGAAGGTTTCAGAAAACTGTTAAAAAGGCTGAGTTCTCCAAATGAAGCAGGCTCAAAGAGGATAGGCTCAGATAATCTGGTTATTGATTAAAATTGGGGCATGCAAATGAAAGAAAGGTTTTGTACTCTCTTAATGGTCAAGACTGGTTCATCTCATTCTCTCCTGGATGATGGAAGCACATGCTGAAGAGAGTTTTATCAAAACATGCTGGAGGAACATTTTTATATGTAAGCTAGGATCTTAAATCAATATGTGAAAACCCAATTCTTTATGCCACAGTGATGGATACAGGAAAACATCCCCCGAATTTCTGCTTGTTAGCCTGACCATAGCAAAACCACCTCCTCTGCAGTAAAGCATTGTCTTAGCAGAGTCCATTTGTCATAATAATAGACGATCTCAAAACTAGAAAGACAAAGTTTCACGTGTTGAAAAGGAAGAAATAATGAAAATTTTGTAGTATCCAAAATATATAGCTTCATTTTCCACAGTCTTAATTAAGAGGGCATAAAATAAAACCAAACTTAATTTAAAGACACTAGCAAAGTTTTATCATTAAATTATACGTGAGCCATTTTTCTTTTGCAGCATCTGTGAAAGTGGGCGGCTTACTTCTTAGCTCATTCCAATGTGAAAGTTCGTGCCTGGTGCTGTGGGCTGATGAAAGGCCATGGCTGGGGAGCCCAAGGGCTTCCAGGTGAACTTCTGTTTTGCTAAATGAGCATATTGACAACCTAAACTGCTAGCTTCCTGCTGGTAGAGCAGCCCCGTCCACAGCCTAAGTCAGAGAATCTTCTTTTGTCACGAATAGTAATTAGTGAGGAAACTTGTGGCTTTGAAAGTGTGACCTTTGAGTCATTTTGTTCAGCCCTTGCTGTGACAACCGTAGCATCATCTCCAGAGCCCAAGGAGCATCACAGAAGGTGGGGGAGGAAACGTAAGGACCACAGGATGGGGAGGATGGCCCTGAAACCTGGCATGTCCAGCACACTCATGAACTCAGACAAACTGAGGCTGCCTGTTGTAGACTGAACTTGTCAGCATGGGTTCTGGAGGAAACCGTGGGGCCCTGGCTCTCACAGGAGAGTTATTGGCTATTGGTAATTACGGCTGATAAGGAAGAGGGTAAAACTGTCTTCAGTGGTATAACCACCAGCTCATACACCACAGGGACAGTCTTGATTAAACCTAGTGGGTCATAAAAGAAAGCAAAACAGACAGATACGCTAGAAGGACTGTTATAAGGAGTAGGCTCTGTTAGAGACTGAGTGGGTTTGAAAGGACAGGGTGGTGAGTGGGACCAGGATCTACTACATTATGTGCAATGTTGTCAAATATAATTAAGCTTTTATAAAATGGTAAGGGGCCTCTGCAGCTAGGGCCTCTCCAGCGGGACAAGGCAGACTGAGAGCACAGAGAAACACAGGCACAGGTGAGGCCTGGGCCTTTTTTCCTCGGCCCTGACACATTTAGCAGATGATCAGGAGAAGTACAGGTGGGGTGCTGACATTAGGAAATCTACTTAAAGATGTGGGCTGCTGTATAGATAGCATCATCAGAGTTTCACTAACATTGAACACTACTGGAAGGCGGGGCTGAACAGATGGCACAGCAGTTGTGTGTATTTACTTCTCCATCGTAAGACCAGAGATCAGATCCCAGTACCCACACGGGGGCTTCAGAAATTCCTGTAACTATAGTTCCAATATGCCTTCTTCTGGCCTCTGTGGGTCACACATATACATACACACACACAGAGCACATTTTTTAAAAACTTCTCTGGCAAGGTGACAGTGGTCAACAAAAAAGCTTTTAAAATGGACTTTGCATTCAAAAATATAAAATCCCTCCAACACTTTGAAGTATCAAACTCCAGTTCATTTGAAATAATCAATTTAGAAGCCATCAGGTTGACTTTAATTTTAGCAGCTATTTCATATGGAAGGGACGGCTTTCTTTGGACAGCAGGACTTTAGTAAGTCCACAGCTGGAGACTGTAAACCAGCGTTCATCATGATTTAATGCTGCTTTAAGTTTATAAGAAAAATGTCCCTGTGTAAACAGCAGACATTTTGATTAAACACAAAAGTTCTTATTTTGGCTGTTAAATCAATAATGCAGCTGGCCTTGGAGTAGTTTACATTCTCTCCAAACTGGGCTTCGGTTCAGCTGGTACTGCGCTGACATCATTTTCCAGCAAGGTCTAGCCACTCTCAGCAGTCAGGTTAGACATACTCTTTGCAAACAAGCCCCATGAAGCTGAGTGTTCACACGTTCATCCAGAGGGTCTCACAAACGCCAGAGCTCAAAATAGCACAGGCGGTCCAGAAATAGCGTCTCAGCAAGTGAGGAATTTACTAGCACAGATTTCTACAGCAATTATTCAACACTGTAAGATAAAGGCCTTGGGTGGTGGTATTTGTTTTATCTTGTTACCTGAAATGGGCTTTAGATTTCCTTTTATCCGTGTGTGTGTGTGTGTGTGTGTGTGTGTGTGTGTGTGTGTGTGTGTGTGTGTGTGAATGACCAACTAATTAGCAACTCTAAGGCAAAGAATTAGTTTTCCTAATCAGGATACCCAAAACAATACCCACAACCCCACCCCAAATTTCTCCTAGTAAGGAGGCCAGTCAGCACTTCCTGATTTAGAAGTATATTACAAAGAATAAAACTTTATTATATATGGAAAACAGAAAACCCCACCGTTCACATCTGTGATTCTTATTAAATGCAATTGAACAAAACATAATAGACATGTGGACTCTAAGAGAATACTAATTGATGGCTTGTATATTTGGAGTTAACAAGTAGAGACTTAGGAAACTACATGAAGGGAAATGCTGGAATATATGTAAGATCATCAAGTAACTCGATGTTGTGTGAGAATGGCCAGGAGCAAGACACTCTTATCCAATTGGCTAGAGAGAAGCATTCGAGAGCTGAAATGTAAGAACTGACACTGAGACCCCTCACTCTCAGGACCTCAAGTTTCTCACCTGCAAAAACTCTCTGACGTTAGAACCCAGGACACGCAAGATGGTGTCATAGCCAGACTCTTGACAAAAGACGAAAAACATCTTCCCGAACATCTGCAGGATTTCACCAGCATTGAGGTCTGTGTTTTGGTTAGAGAGGAAAGAACAACAGGTAGAAAACTGTCAGTGAGAAGGGTAAACACAAGTCTAAATGAAAACGATTTAAAATGCCCACAGTTTCTGCACAGTATGAACATAGACTACAGATCTCTGAACCGTGTACTGCGACAATACTAGAGAAGACTGTGTGCTAACATGTTAAGAGCATGATTCATAGTATTAACAATGGAACCGTTTTCTCAACTCTCATAGTGACACGCTTACATTTAATAGTTTATAATTATATGTTTAGTGTATTGTTTCTTTTGAGAAGCAGTTTATTCAAGTCCAAGACACAGGGCCAGCAAAAAGTTTCAATGGGTAAGGATGCTTTCTATCAAGTTTAGTAACCAGAGTATGATGTCCAAGTCCCACGCTGTGAAAGGAAAGGACTCCCAGAAGTTCAATTCTGATCTCCACACAGGGACTGTGGAACATAAGCTTCTGTATACCACACATACACATCACACACACACACACACACGTGTACAAACACTGTAAATAAATATAACTGGATACTCCATTGCAAAATAACTTTTCTTTAATAAACATAAAAACATTTAATTACTTTTTGTCTAGTGTATATCCTAATATCCTGATTTTTCTTAATATATAGTCATTAATATTTCCTAAACTTTAAGTGGTTACTTTTTCTGTATGAATTTTGACTGACATCTTATACAACATATGAGTGTAATGATTTTATTCAACCACACTTCTCCTACTGAAAATCCAAACCCTTTGTGCTTGATTACATACACAGTTCTAAGAAAACCACTTACACAAAAATCCTAATAAGAAGCAGATCTCATATGTCTTCGGTAAAAATTCCTTAACAGTGTGGGGAGGCAGATGGAGCCGTTGGCAAAGTGCCTGTCTCACAAGTATGATAACCTGTGTTTGGATTCCAGCCCTCATATGATAACCAGATATAGTGGTGCATGGAACTCCAGCACTGGTGAGTTGGAGACAGGTGGGTCACGGGTCACTGGAGCCTGCTTGCCAATGAGTCATTGGGTTGTGGAGCCTAACCCAAACTGATGTATCTACAACACCACTACTCGACCTGAGGCTCGGGAATCATTTCAGAAGAGAGACTGTGAAATCCAGAGGAATGGGAAGGAAGTTTGCTATGAGATTGTGTCCCCGAAATAGGTCACAAACTGTACCCATGAGGTCTTACTATCAGGAGCTGCACAAGGATGACACTAACAGACAGAGCAATGTGGAAGGGTGCAGGAAGCTCACGAAACTTCCAGTACAGGAAGAACTACAGGCAACTAAGGAATCCTTGTAGCAGAAGAAACAGTCTTTCCCATGGTCATCCCTGAAAGCACATACCATAAAAGTAGCATTATGTGGTCCGAGCAGGTGGTGTTCATGTATTTAGGAACAAACGTAAGCGCGCGCGTGTGTGTGTGACAACAATAAACAAAAAAGAGGTTATGCATTTGAATGTGTGGGGTTATACATGGGAGGGTGCAGAGAGAGGAAAAGGGATAGGGAAATAATATAATTCCATTATAACCTCAAAAACTTTTTAAAATATGTTTTGAAAAAGTAAAAATTTTTGACTAAAACACCTGACTCTGATTTCTGGCCTCGAGATGCACACATATACACACATAAAGGCACACATACACACAAAAGCACATGCCTCTGTACATGCACATGCACACAAACAGACCTGACATACAAAAAAGAATTTAAAAAAATATTTTCAGAGTTGTAACATATTTTAAGGGTCTTGGATAGTATAAAATCAGTTCCCAAAGTCACCTTAATTTATCATTAAATTGAAAATGTCTTATTTCCTCTCTGGAACTCTTGATCCAAATCAGTAAGACTCTTGATCTGAACAGATATTTCAATTTTGCAAATTTGAAAATTAGTATTTTAAAAGTTTGCTTCATATTTTATTTCATAATTGCTGTCTTTTTATTAACCATCTAGAAGTTTTGTTTCTAATTCACAAATCCTGCCCACTAGAGCTAAGCGTTTCATGGCCTTCTGTATAGTGTACAGCCCAGATGCACATGAGCCCCTGGCACATGAACACTCAGAACAGCTTCGCACCATGAGACCTGTCAGAATTACACATTTTTCAGAATGAGTCTTATCTATGAATTTCCTCTCTCTCTCTCTCTCTCTCTCTCTCTCTCTCTCTCTCTCTCTCTCTCTCTCTCCCTCCCTTCCTCTCTCTCTTTCTCTCCCTTTGTTTCACATAGCTTATTATGGTAACACACATTTGAAAATAATGTTTTCTGTACTCTACATTTGATAGCTCACTCTGTGGTTGGGGTTGTAACCAGAGCTTTTATGACTGAAATATTAGTACTTGCATTTTCTCCATACAAGGCCTCACAAGAGGAAGGAAGATCTCTGCTTTCCCCTTGCTGCCCACTAAACAGCATATACTGGAAGGCTGGGCTTTCGCATAGCCCCGACCTAGCATCATATGATTGCCCCACCATGGTTGTTCAGTGCGCAGCTTGCGTCATCAGCTTGCGTCACCATAAGCTGTGGTCTCGAAGTACACATTCCTCTGTGAACCTGTGTCTGTTTGACCCAGAGAAGGGAAGATTCATTGAACCTACTGAGGACTTTGCTTGCCGCCGCCACCAAATCGTATGTTTTGGAATCATCATATATTATTCTGACAAGAAACTGGCCTTCTTCATCCAGTTGCGCCTCTTTTCTGAAAGAAAGGAAAGTGTGGTGGAGAGATAAGTTAGAATAAGACATCTGTCAAGATCATAATGACTGTGTGAATAATGGATCTATTTCTGGAACATGATTTGTGGAGGCAAAATTGCTTAAATTGACACCGTGTACCTAAAAATCTAGTGAGTTAAGAGAAATTGCTATATGCTTCTACCCAAATCAAAGGATGCATTCAGCCATATTTTAGTACTCTCGTGTGTAATGCAATGCCCAGCACTATATATAATCAAAAAATATGTCTGTATTGGAAAAAAATTCAGCAAATATTTATGGATTCCCTACAGGTGTAAGGCACTGCACTGAGAACTGGGGATACAGCCTTTACCAGAACAGACTGGAACCCACTTTCCTTGGAGCAAATATGTCCTGGGAGGCCAAACATGTGTCAGTGAAAATGCAGTGCGTGGATCGGGGCAGCATGCGAGCCATGACTTCACGCTAGGTGAACATTCGGGTAAATAAAACATGGCCAGCTGAGACTGGACTGTGGAGGGCAAAGCCTCAGGGATGACAAGGAGGGCTTTGACCGGAGCAACTGTCATCAGTAGCTGGTTTTTAAACACATTAGGTTTGAGTTGCTGACTGACCTGGTCAAACCTTCCCATGTATCTTTCGAACATTAAACACAGTAGCTCAAATTATACACAGTTAATACAAGGAAATCCCAGTTATCATTTTTTAACGGTCATCAGGATTCTATAAATACATTTATTTTGATAGGATTTGGATAGCTTCTCTCAAATAAGCGTCTGAGCAGAGGAGGAAGTCATCCTTCAAACAGGGCTGGGTGGAGAAAGCACTGACTAGTTCCCAGACGACTGTCTCCATGTGAAGTTCACACACAATGTGGAGAGTCGTCTCTGACTCAGTCCTCCTCAGTTGAACCTCTGTACCCACACAGCCCCAATGACACCTTCAAGGCCACCCATGGGCACGCTTCTGTCAGAAGCGGTCCAGCCAGGCTGCTGCTCACTCTGTTTATTCAAGGGCCATCTCCCCATTTGTGTCAAGTCTTACGCACGATTGAGCATGGAACTATTCCTAAAGACATCTTACGTTCTTCAGAGCATGGAATTTGTGATTTTGTTGCAATTGTGCAGAGCTGGGATGTGAGTTTATGTTCTAAACCAATAAAGCTGTGCATATTAATTAAGATGGAGTTTCATATATTTACTTTCTCAATAATATAACATTCTCAATTATCAATACAAACTCAATTATTGAGATAGATGTAAAGTGTGGCCTTATTCTATGTCCCAAACATACATAACTATCAAGTGAAAAGAACATAGTTCTCCAAAGTGCTTCCATCTTCTTAATAGCATACATTGGGACAATATGGAAAAGTTCTGAACATGTAATGAACAGACATGTACCCTTTGATAATGTAGTGATTCTGGTTAGGTGTTCTATGGTGGATTGCAAGAATTCATAAGGCACAGGAAAGAACAGTGCTAAAATTGAAATAACAAGCTTCTCTTAGCCTGAGATAACTGTCAATATTATATCAAGTTTTCTACACTTGAATATATAACGCTTTTCAATGCTGCCAATCTCAATGTCATATTTGATGGCTATCTTTTCACTTCAACAAATACTTCTGGCTGCCTCAATTTGCATTGTTTAAATACACTGAGTCTTGGCAGTGAGGCAGAGTGATTTTATTTTCTTCCACAAGTATAAATAATAAAATTATGATGAACATATTTGTAGCTAATTTTATTTCTGTATAGAAACAGAATGAATTCCTAGGAATGGAATTGCTGGCTTAAAGGACATGACTGTGCTGATTTTGTTATTATCCCATTAATTTTTTATTGTGAACCAACAATAATGTTCACATGGAAATTTAGAAACATCTAACCTAAAATATGCATAAATGCTAATCAGGTCTACAATAAAATGTATGCTAATTCACCATAGTCACCATGATCTGTTCTCCCAAATGCATTAAATCAAATCACAACATGTATTTTTATAATAAACTTAGTTTGTATAAAACAGACACCCAGCCATAGTAACCTTTAAATGAGTGAGAAGCATCCACACTCCCTACGCATAAAGTGGAGAAGCAGCTTTGTGCAGAGAAACCCACTAGGCAAGGCCAACCACCAACTGTTCCTATATCCTCTCTATTTATTGCAACAAGTTCCTTTATCTTCTAAGCATTTCTTCCTAAAATGATCGTAGAACATGCTCCCTGGAGGGGACTAAAGTCAAAGTCAGCAGCAGTGGAGACCAGAAAGTGTCTTCTTGTGGAAAGGTCATGCTGAATTCCATTGAATTATTCAGACACTTAGGACTCCTTATTAGCATCTCTCTCAGAAGCCTTAGGGAATATCCGGTTGCTTGTTATCTTTTCTATTCCCTGCCCCCAGAAGTTTTTTCCACACATATTCAATGTTTCTTATACTCCAGGCTCTTTTTCAAGGCATTTTCATATGTCAATAAAGAAAACTACCAAAGATACCAGCCCTAACTGACCTGTATATAGATGGTAGAAAGAGGTAATAGGAAAAACAGGTTAAATTCTATATTATGTTATAGCATGATAGATGCTTCAAGATGAGAAGACAAAGGAGACACAATGAGAGTGGAGGAGAAAGAAACAGTGAGATTCCAAACTCCATTAAGTGGCACTAGGGTCTTCAGAGATGATGTGCTACGTGAGACTTCAAAGGGGCAATTGCTGTCCACCCTCACGCACCGCGTCTTCTAGAACCAGCCCTCTCCTCTCTACAGCTCATTCATCATCTCCTTCTAATTTCAGGGGAAACGGTAACTAGAGAATCACTGGAGACTCCCCTCTCCCAATTATGCTTGGTTAACAGAAAACCTGAGCAGGAAGAGGCATGAGCCACAAGGAAGGGGAGGCAGGCAGTGCCACCTGCAGACACTACCAGAAACGCCCTGTCAGTGTTCAGCACCACTCCTACCTTTCTGACATGTTCATATGGGATCAGGTTTCATGATGTCTAATATCTTAGTTTCCATGTGGTACAATGAGGTGATTAATGTCACCCCCCAGAACTCTACATCAAAGAGCCCCAACACCATCCATCAGTGATCTTCATCACAGACCCCAACACCATCAGTCAGTGATCTTCACCAGAGACCCCAACACCATCAGTCAGTGATCTTCACCACAGCCCCCAACACCATCGGAGTGATCTTCACCAGAGACCCCAACACTATCAGTCAGTGATCTTCACCAGAGACCCCAACACCATCAGTCAGTGATCTTCACCAGAGACCCCAACACCATCAGTCAGTGATCTTCACCACAGACCAACACCATCAGTCGGTGATCTTCACCACAGACCCCAACACCATCAGTCAGTGATCTTCACCAGAGACCCAACACCATCAGTCAGTGATCTTCACCAGAGACCCAACACCATCAGTCAGTGATCTTAAAATCTCGAATGGCTCTTCTTCCATTTCTACTAAACATTCTCTCTCTCTCTTCAGTTTGGGAGGTTTTCCCTGCTTCACTTCCTACTGACTGAAATCATAGATGGCTTCTAGCGAATGTGAGAAAATTTAGGAAAGAAGCTGGCAGATAGATTACATAGCAGCACACATTGTTCACGCTCCAGTTCTCTACAGTTCTCCGTCTCTTGTTTTGCTGACCCATAATGTTCATACATTTTCCTTAAAACCAATACTGAATGCACATGCCTATATCTGCTATATATAAAACGTTTCTAATAATCTACCATTTATTTTTATATGCAGCATTTCCTTAGACCCGGAATTACCCAAATCCAGGTATACTCACCAAGTTTTCTAGACCCAATCACTGCTTCAAAATCAACTTGAACATCAACCTTGCTTAACTTCTGCATCACACGGAGCAGCCCTTGGCCTGTCTACCATTTTGGTTTACAGGTAAAGCAAACCGCGGGTTTTGCTGAGATTTATAATTTGAAATCTTCTCAAAATTAAATATATTGGGCATACTTTTATTTACTTATTTATTTTGTTAACTTCTCTTGTTTTCCCCCAAATTATGAATCGGTGCCCTTCTTCACAGCATGTGAAAGACAAAGAACTACAGCACCCTGCATGCAGGGTGCCGAGCCCGAGGGAGTCCACTCCCTGGGTTTCATTCCATGCCACGGGCAGAGCACAGCAGCGGCGCTCTCCGGCAGCCACTGGCCTCATGCTCACACCCAGTGCATCTGACAGGTAAGGTTCAGGTGCGAGGCCACCAGGCAGGAAGAAGAGGGAATGTCCAGGAGAAGAAGGGATGGAAGGGAGAAGTCAAGAAGAAGGAAGAGGAAATGTTTAGGGGAGAAAGGAAGAGGAGCAACAAGTCAGAAAATCCTAAGCAGCATGAAATGAAGCTAGTGGGCTCTTTGACAACCTGTTGGCAAGATGTATGGATTCTAATGGCCAAAAGCAAGCTCTGCTTCTCCATGGGACTTAAAAGAGTGGCTAAATTTTCCAATGGTGACAAAGTGATATAGAATTATATGCTGTGTTCACTAAATAAGTATTGTGTTATGGATGGGTGACATATTTTCCCTAAAGCTATTCATTCCCTCATTTTCACTGATTGATGGTTATTTGTAAACTCATCTTCATATCTACTAATTACTTCCAAAAATAGGTAGTGGGTAGATATAGCAGAATAACGTTTTGTGGATTGACTGAAATAATCACCATCTCAATACACGTGTGCACATTTTAAAACAAGGGAATGAATTAATCACTTATTCCTCATAAATGTCTATACTTCGTATTACAAAATTAAGCTGTTCAGTATAACTGCACAAGTCCATAGTTCATGTTTAGTATTAAGCCTATTTTGTATGACTTAAAGAAAAATAATTAGATAGACAATGAGTTCCATTTCTCGTAGCTGTTTAAGGAGCTATCCTTGACCTCATGTGTGAACACAGAAATACTGACTTTGCCTCCTACCCTGAGCTGCAGCTCCTGAGTGCTTCCCCAGAAAGTATACTCCGGGGAAGGTCTGTGCCGATGGATAAAGAAGCATCCCATGGAGGTATGGAAAGGGATGTTCCAAAATGGGACAGTGTGAGGTCTGAGGAAATGACATCTCAAAACAAAGGTCAGCTCCCAGACAGAAAAGTTCCACACTTACCAGACTCTCGTTTTCCCCCAGCATCCCCCAGAGCTACTGATCCTGGAGTATCATTAGTGCACACAGATTTGGTCTTTCTAATAAATCCTAGCAATGCTGAGGAGGGAGGGAGGGAAGTGTAATAAAAACACTGAGCTGTATCTAGTCATTATGAAAATTAAAATGTTCCATTAGAAGCCAACAGATAATAACTGTAGGCAACATTGAAACGGCATGTGGCTTTTTTTTTGTAAGTGGCTGGGAAAAATAGTTGCTATTTCTCATTATCTAAGTGCAGTGATTTTAATAAGTCTCTGAACCCCCTAAGGTGAGACTCCAGTGTGAAGCATTTGCCTGAAGGAGAGACAGGCCCTTTAAATCTAGGGTCAGCTTCTATTGTGGACCTTCCTTGAAGACTGGTTCCTGCAAGTTAAGCTGTCAATCACCTATGCTCTGATGCATGGCAACAGGGTCTCAGTTTTAAGCAAAACAATGCCTTCACTCTTGGTATATTTTTGCTTTCACTGTGACTTTCTCTGACATGGGAGACCTGTCACAGCAATGACTGCAGCTCTGAAAGCCACTCATAAATGTCTTAAGTGAGCGCTTTCCAGGGCCTTATCAAACAGATGGACCCATTTGGCCATCAACACTTCCTGGGGAGCACCCGATCACAGCTCCCCTCAAAGCAAACAATCTGCTCAAAATTTAGGTGGGTATGGCTTTCTCTCACAGATGTGATGGCTGATTAAGTAAAAATACCTTCAAATCGTAATAATCAAAGTCACCTGTACATATGCTGGACCATCCCAGGAAAGCAAAGGCAAACGAAGAAGACGCCAGCATACACAGGGAGATGGTTGGAGTCTTCGCCAAGTTCGCCCTCCCTGGAAAGGACGGACAGGTTCTCTCTGGGAGGAGGCCCATGGCAGAATGGCTGACAATCTGTGTCCCAATCCCTACTCTGTGGATAGCTATGTGTGTGAGGGAGGTTCTCTGAGATCTCCTGTTCTCTTACTTACAAAGTGACAATAAAGGACGAATGGAGTGGATGTGACTGACGGTTTAGTGATGTCACGCATCGACAGCATTAGGATACAGCTGTCCAATCCCCTCCCCCCCCAACCACCTAACTTCAGCATGACATACAATTTAGGACACTGTCCTTATCCAGCATCTCACAAATTAAGGACCTAGATGTTTTCTGAATCATATATATACATACATACATACATACATACATATGATGAGTATATGTTATACAAATGTTGTCTATTGTCTCCAATTTACATGCAAATGTATGTATCATATTCATGGAGAAAAAGAGGAAAATAGGGACACATGTGGTAAAGGGAAGGAATGGAGAGAGTGTACCCATCTCTAGGTTTTTCCCTAAGAATAGTAAGAAGCTTAGACTCTAGTGAGGTCGTCAGATATTAGATGAATAATTCAAAGCACACTCACCCATGACTAGGAAGGGAGCACAATGCTGACCAAATGAAACAGTTCCTTCAATAGCATTTGCTGCAGTCGGGCAAAGCTGGGAGGCGGACATTTATAGAACATGGAGAGGACGTGGAACGGAAGGAGGCTCAACTCCCAACCTCAGCATGGTTAAGTGACTGAAATCAGGCCTCAGGGTTGGATGCTGAGAGCAAATGGGACATGATGCACGCTGACCTTTGCCTTCCTTACCGTCATCGAGTGTTTATAAAGGGAAAATGTCTTCCATTTTTCTACATACAAACGATAAAGGCAAAGTTTTCCTGCTGTTTATTCTTTAGTGCACATAGAGGCAAAGCAGTGAGCACAAAAGCCGCAGAGCTTCGGGTCTGTGCTGTCACCCAGGAACAGGGCTGGAGAGACTCCTCTTTATAGTGCTCATTTCCTTAAGTGTGCTTTCCTAGAGACATCTGCACAGCGTCAGCCCTTAACTATCACCTTCCAACATGCTACGAGGAAACATTGGCCAGGTCCCTGTTGCCGGAGGAAAAAAAGACATCACAAAGGACATTGCTCTCGCAAACAGCAGCCATGTTTAGTTAATATTTGCCGTCACCCCATCTTGACACAGTGAGAGGGAAAGCATGGGGTTTCTGGGTTCTCTTCTAGTCCTCACTGGAACACACAAAAAACGCATAGACCAGGCTAATATGCACACACACACACACACACACACACACACACACACACACACACACACACACACACACAAGAGGAAGAGTCTAAGGAAATTAAGACTCCCCTAGACCAGTCTTGGGGCTGTTGCAGATTATAGAAACAAAACAAAACAGAAATGCTATGGTCTCCCTTATCATACAAGTGCCTTGTTGTTCCTAAAGTGGTATGGATTCTAGAAGATCCTGTTTAGACAGCTCAGCAGCAGCTGTGTGAGGCCTAAGCATTTAGCTTCCTAGCATCAAGCAAACACACATAGTGTGTCTTCCTCTGGCTTTCAGGCTACCTGGAATAATTTTCTACAGAAAAGGGTCTTATTCATAATGCACAACTAATTTACTTATTTTTTAACTTTTAAAGGAATTTGTTTAATTTTCAGAGGTTGTTTTTGAGTAAGAAAATGAGTATGTTGTATTTATGGTCAGTAACCCTTCTTGGGTAAATACATCTAGAAACATAAAGTCTGGTCTCAGAGGATTGGCTCCAAAGTAACTTGTGACTTTTCAGCTTCCTACACATAATAATGCCCCTGACAGTAGTCATTTAATTTTTTCAAAATGCAACTTCATAGTGGAAAAAAAGAAAAGACAACAGCGACAAACACATTGAGCTGGAAAGTCATTTCCTGTTTCAAATAGATATCGCAGGACTCAGCTGAAAATACATAGAGGAAACAGTTCTAGAAAATTTAAAGAGCGTTATAATATGAAGTGCCATTCATACTTTCAAGAACACATAGGCTTTTCCTTACTTGAACTCAGATATAAAAAGGCATAGAAGTTTATTTAACTCACCCCATCACGCATGTGAAAATGCCATAAAGCATGCCAGATTATGCTGATGCCCTAGTTTGCTTGCTTTCATTGGTTTTGATAAAGCCAGTATAAAGAACACTGGCACTCTCAGTGTAGATGGCACAGTGAAATAATCCTCTCCCTACAGTCTGCAGAATGCGGAGGGTGGGCACAAGGCAGACACAGAAAACCTGACAAGAAGGTTGTTGAATTGCAGGGCGAGGGGAACTGATAAGGGCCAAGAGGAAAGAGGCAAGGCCAAGAGATAGTCTGAAGCAAATTAGAGCAGCCAGTGTGTGAATAGGATAAAGGAGGAAGAAAGTGAGAAGTGAGGTGAGGCCTTACGCCAAAGCGAAAGGAAACATTTAGGTTGGAATAGCACGCACGCACAATGGGCTATTGTTCTTGGTATTTTGTTCGGGTGTAAGGTGCTAGGAAGGCGCTTTAGCATCCAGCCACACCCTTAAAGCAGGCCACTGCTGTTGAAACGGAGCTTCACAGCTTTCAGGCGTACTGCGGAAGAAAGATGTCGAAAAACCCAGTTAACAGAGGGAAATGGAAAACAGTGCCCACTGTTACTCTGGCAGCTATTGAAGAACGATATTAAGATGTTTCCGGATAATACTGAGGGTACTGCAACAATCAAAGTTATCAATTTTCCCGTATACAACTGGAGCTTGGAAAGCTGGAGCAGGCTAAGAAGCCGTGCAACTATCCTAATTTTTAAAAAAAATTGCTTGTTTGGGCCCTAATATTGATTCATAATTAGCAAATTCAACTACACATACGAAATTCAAACTGGAATAACAGTACATGCTATCCAGCAGTCAAGCCATTGCCTTATTTGAGTGACAGAGAGGAAAGTTTTTTTTTTTTAATGATTAAGACTAAAAATATCCTGATATCTCTAGACATTTTCAAGGGAAGAATGACATCATTTGCTTTTCTGTCCTCGGTGCCTGACTTGTTAACCTATGTTCATTAAAGATAAGCTTAACAATGAACAAAAGAGAAGCATGAAGAGCCAGTGCGTGAAGAGCTAACTATGCAGCAGCTTGAGCAAAGCCATGAAAAACACATGGAAGGTGACGGACCGCAAATTGACAACAGTGTCTGTTAACTAAAATGATATTGCCTAATTCTAGAACTTACAGATTTCATGCCAACATTTGGATTTAATTGCTTATTTCTAATCTCTCAGAAAGTCTGATACAAGGTAGTCAATACTCCGGCCTGGTCACCTGTAGACAAGTCAGTACAGTTTTTTGAACGGTGGTGTATGTATGTGAGGGGGTTGTGTTTTGTAGTGCTTTGGATCCCACCACTGAGTTACATCTTCATCTACATCTATCACTTGTTTTAAAAAGAATTCTAATCATTTTAGAAGTTACAGCCATTTAAATCCGTCTTTAGAATTCATGTATTTTCAAGGGTAGGCAGAGAATCTTAAAGCTCACTGGCACAATATAGTTGTCAGGTTAACCAGGGCTGATGCCAGTATAACAGAGGCAGACCTATCAAACATTTAGAAGATATTCTTATAGGCATAAAGTCTGACTATATTTTCTAAATGAATGATAGATATTTCTTTTTCTCACCACTTAGGAGACATGGCTTCTTTAAGAGGATCATCTGAAAATCTGAAATAATTTACAAAGCAAGATGTGAAGCAGATTTGGGAGCAGGGCTTGTCTCTTACTCTTTTATGTTACTACATAGATCAAAAGTGGGCAAGGATGCTATATCCAGAACACTGGATGTTCCCTGGTCCAAAAGATAGCAATGACGTTTACATGGCTACATTTGAGAAGTTACACAGGTACATCCGCAACAACCTGAAGCTGGTCTTGGAAGTAGACACTAACCCTTTTTTGTCTGTCACTCTGAGAGGAATTGCCTGGGTTTGGGTTTGGGGAAATATTTGCTGAAGAGGGGAGACAAAGCGCTTGGGAGACGGTGATGCTGATGATACGAATTCATGTTTTTGCTAAGTTTCCAAAGAGGTATTTTCCTGTTCATAGTCATCTAGAATTTTTATCTGGAATCTGTTACTTAGAGTTTTATTTGTCATTAAGTGTGTGACTTCCTGTCTCATAAAGGATGGATGTCCACTTCCTACTAAACTAAAAAAAAGAATACTACAAAACATGTTATAAATATACATATAGACAGTTTTTCACAAATCAAAAAAGAAGATAGCAAAGTTAAGTTAGTATGGGGGCAAAATGACAAAACAGCTCTCCTCTCCTATATTGAGACTTCCATATAACTGACAGCATCTTGGGGAATGGCTGCAGGGGGTACTCAGGAACGGGGGGAGGGGGCACCTTCGTGGCAATAGCCTTTGGCAGTTATATTTCTCTCACCCTCAGGAAGCATCTGCTGATTGGATAAATGCTCTTCCAGGAAGCATTCAGCAACGTCTGGGGAAACCAGGCAGGGTAGCAAGGAGCAGTTTTAGACCCTCAGTGCAGACAGCCAAGCCAGACTGTCCAGCACATACACAAAACTGCACCCATAACCTGAGAAATGCCTTCCTAAAGAGAAAATGGGCAACTGAGTAGACAACACTATTTTATTCCTCCAGTAAGGGCTCCATCCTCATAGTAATTTCAGAGAAAAGTGATCTCTATGACCTGGTTCATATTTACAAGAAGTGATTTGGATGACTGGTGTTATTATCACTTGGCCAACTAAGAATTTTGTTCAACCATACCTCAAGGTAAGTACACATGTCTGTAGTCCAGGCCCATGAAAGGTAGAGACTGGAAGACTATTGTGCTGTTGTGAGAACAAGCCAATCTTAACTCCATGGTAATTTCCATTCATTCAAAGCTGCATAGCAAGAACCAGTCTCGCGTGTGTACAAGCTACTTGAAGAAATGTAACAATTTCAGCCACCACTTGAAAGTTAATAGAATGTATATATGTTTAGGTCTTACCCATTATAAACAAGTATCTGGATAATTTAATTTTCAAAACAAACGTGTTGGTACGTTCTTCTATGAAGTATGAAGCAAATTTTTGATTTCTACATTGACTAGTTATCAACATTGATAATAGTCAGATGTGTATCCTAAGTTTTATTTAATTTGCATAGTTATTATTAACTCATCATAGTCGGTTATTGTACTCTCAGAATCCTAACCATACCCATTGTTATAGTTTGTCTGTCATAGACTTTGGGGACTTCACTTCTCAAGGTGAAAGGTTAACATATGGGGGTGTGTGCTCCCTTCACTCACAAAGGAAGGGGCTTATATTCATCCTTACGCTTGTCTCCACCACAAGGGCTTGTGCTTAGCGTCTTCCACAGTGCCTGTCTCCACAGAAAACCAAAACTATGAAAGAATGAATAAAGTCAAAAGAAAATTACAATCTCCAAGTGGCCTTACTTCTTAGAGTTTTGTTTGATAGAGTCATAACTGCCTCGCTGGCCCTCTGTTTATAGGATGCAGATGTGTCCTCCAAATAACATAAACGTGGATAGTATGAAACATCAATTAAAACTCATACCCAAGAGAGCTGGAGGAAGATGTTGTGCTCTAGGGCTTATTTCTATGGAAACAGGTAACTAAAGAAAATCACCATCCTATTACTGAATAATAAAGTCCATGAAATGGATAGCTAATAAAAATGCGCTGAGAAAAATAACAAGGGCTCATGCGCTATCATTGAACACACGAACTTAGCAAATGAGAGAAACGGGTTCCCCTCTGCCCTTCTTAATCCTCACCACTCTCCCTAGCCAGTTAGAATGTGGTGATGTCTATCTGTGATTTTAGTATAGCTAGTTGGTAGCAACACTCAGCTATGCAAGAGTTAAATGCCAGCTTCAACAAGGGAGCGAAGGAAAGATAATTCTGTTAAATGGTAAATGCTCTGCTGGGCATGGTGACGCATTCCTCTAATGCCAGTGCTCAGAGAGGCCTGGAAGATTGGCAGGTCCAGGATAGCCTACGCTGTGTCTAGGGAGATCTTCTCTCAAAAAATTTAAAGGTCAGTCACGCAGCTTAGTGGCATCGTGTTCGCCTGTCACGCACAAGGCTCGGAATTCAGCCCCCAGTAAAACCCAGCCCAAGGCCCACAAAAGCTTAAGAGGTGACCAGGGCCTTAAAATCTCACGTAAGTGTATTCTTCTATCCCATCTGAGTACGAGGCGCGAAGTTCTACAGAAACTAGGATGCTCTGTTAGGACTCCTAGAAGAACGCCCAGCAAAACAAGGCTGATTTGAGGAAGTTACAGGGCAGAGGTCCCTTTATTAAATACGTGCTTCACGTGACTTACTGGAGAAATAATTTTTGAGTGTACTATAGCATGCCCAAATGACTTAACCATATTATGTGTACCAGGTGTGTAAATCTCTGAGCAGAGCAAGTCTCCTGTTCATTTCCTGCCTCAAGTCCCAGAACCTTGCCCAGGCCCCTGCATGGGAGCTGACCAACCCTCCGAACCTGGACTGGGAGTCTCAGGACTCTGGCAGGGTGTTCCCACGCTCAGGCCGGGTGAGGAGGCCGCAGTGACCCCAAGGGGCCACGCCACGGCCTACCCTCTTCTCCTGGTCCCAGCTCCAGAGCGTGGGAGCGGAGACCGGAGGATGCGCACCACCACCCTGCCTGGAGCATTAGGGAAGCCAGCGCGGGCACGGCGCCAGCGCGGCCCTGGGAGCGGGGCTGTTCACTTACTTGATGTCTTCCCACACCTCGGGACCATAATTGCGGATCACCAGTAGCTCCAGGGCATGGTTCACGAATCCGTACTGCAGGGCAGGAAAAGACTGAGGTCAGGGACCTGCTCCTTTCCACCTCGTCGCCCACCCCGCTGCGCCGGCCTGTCACTCGCCATCTGGTTGCGCTTTCGGGGTACCCTACACTAAAAGGGGGAGATTCCCGAGAATCATCGGATTCTCGGCTCCAGCGCACCCCTCCCCCATCTTCTTACCCCTGCTCACCTGTCACCACGGTACAACAGGGACAGCAAGGGAATCTGAGCCCGGAGCCTCCCACCTGACCCGGCCCGCGGAAGCGAGAATCCCCCGAAGTCGAAGGCTGGCGTTGCGCGGTGGGGACCTACTCGGTACCCAAAGATTCAGAGCGCTCCCGCAGATCATGTGTCCCCACCTCCCACCGAAGGCGCTGTTTCCTGCAGCCTTCCGCTCTGTGCCCCCCGGCTTGCTCCTGCAGCACAGCACAGTCCGCTCTCTAGACTGTTAAGGTTCACCCAGCCTAGGTGTGAGGTTCCCTCTGAACGTCCTGACAGCACTCACCATGGTGTCTGCGCCCGGAGCCCGGTAGACAGCCTCGGTACAAGGGTACCGCGGAAGAGACCCAGACAGCGACTACAGCGGCGACAGCGCACCCAGAGCAGCACAGAGCCGCAGCTAGAGCATCAGCCTGGGCCAGCCCTGATTGCCAGCTCTTCCCAGCCAATGACGAGTAGAACCACAGGAGACCGGGCGCTGTTTCTTCCCATAGCTCAACCAATCAGAGACAGCGGAGGGAATTCGGATGGGCTCAGAGCTACTCGGCTCTAGCCTTTTCCCGCCCTAGTTTTGTTACAAGTCCTTCATTTGAGGCCTTAAGGAAGATAGAGCAGAGCCAGCTACACTCCTCCTAGTAGTGGGTGGGGGCGTTGTGGTCCTGGTACATGTGTGCTAATCCAGAAGTCTGCTCTCTGGCTTGCGGTGTGTGTGTGTGTGTGTGTGTGTGTGTGTGTGTGTGTGTGTGTGTGTGTGTGTGTGTGTGTGTGTGTGTGTGTGTGTG
>PVIU01012688.1:0-58970 GCA_004026605.1 Ondatra zibethicus | reverse complement strand
CATGTACCTGCATACACATGAGGGCATGTACCCGCATATACACAGGTATACACATGGGTGTATGTACCCACATACACACAGGTATACACAGGTATACATATGGGTGCATGTACCTACATACACACAGGTATACACATGCATACACATGGGTGCAAGTACCTGCATACACAGAGGTATACACATGCATATACATGGGTCCGTGCACCCACATACACACAGGTATACACAAGCATACACATGGGTGTATGCACTGAACTCACACAGGTACACAATGCATACACATGGGTGCCTGTACCCGCATACACACAGGTATACACATGTATACACATGTGTGCATGTACCTGCATACACACAGGTATACACATGCATACACATGTGTGCATGTACCCGCATACACACAGGTATACACATGCATACACATGTGTGCATGTACCCGCATACATACAGGTATAGATATGCATACACATGGGTGCAAGTACCCGCATACACACAGGTTACACATGCAGAGCACACACACATATTTTAAAGGGAAGAATGATTACCAAAATAATCACTGAAATCCAGATTTCCTCATGAGAACAGAGCTCCTGTGTTGAATTTTAGGTCTTCTGGAAGAGAATAGAGAAAGCAGTGCAGTGGGAAAGCTCACCTGCTCTCTGCCCAACGTCACGTCTACAGAGCTGCATTCTGCAATTATTATGGATTTTGCATCTTTGGGGCTTAAAGGATCGAGATGCAGTGTGGGCCACAACCTTTTGTTTAAAGAGGAAAAAAAGAAAACAAATTTCTAACAATACAACAAAGACCATAATTCACCACAACACCTGTTAAAACCATTAGACGAGTTATTTTTGTGCGATTTTATAAAATAAACCTATGGAATCTGCTAATCACATTAAATTGTTGCTTAATTCATTCTAAAGCTTACCATTACATCAACCAATAATCAAAGCAGAGTGCCATAAGCTACATGTAGCCATAAGCTACTTGCTGGCTAAGTGGGGAAACATCTCTACTTCTACCTTCAGGACTTGCATTAAACTAGATGCAGGTACTTCGTGCTCAGGAGGAGCAGTTCAAGATGGTCTCTGCACTCCGCTTCTTACAGGGCAACTGACTGGGGATAGGAAAGATCTTATGCTGATGCACAAAGTACAAATATACACACATATCTGCTTATAGATGCACACAGACATACAGTGCATACACACAGCATTAAAATTTCTTAAGAAGGCTTGATTGGTGAAAAAAGGCTTTCTTGTAGGAAAGGACCTTTACAAGATTTTTCCCTGGGTATATATAAAAAAAAAAGTTAAGGAACTGTCCTCCAGAATTCAACCCTTATATCCCTTTTCTGAGGGCTGTCAATAAAAGTGAGCCTCCATTCTAGAACAGCGGGTCTCTAGACCGCAATTCTCAAGCCAACAACCCCCCTCCACTTTTCTCACCCACAAATTCACCTGCTTACTAGATGTCCTTACTTGAATTAACAATTTACAATTCAAACTAAACTCTCCCAAGAAACCTACTAGCTCCTCCCCCCAAACATGCCCAGTCTGTGTCTCCCTTACAGCCCAGGAAGTCACAATTAGCTTTCATTTCTTCGTTCCCATTTCCTCCTTTCCCCTCCCACCTCAGCTCTGACTTCACCCCCAAATCCTGCAGATGGTGCCTTCTCCTTGAGGTCACCCACCTCTCCCCAGCCTCACTGGGGATGTACACCAAGGACCTTCCCTTGTGTGCCCATGAAACAGCTCTCCCTCTGAGGGACCCAACTCCGCGCACTCCATGTACCTCCACGCTGCTGGGCAGCTCTCCACATTCACGGAGACAATGACTCTGACATTCACCGGCAGGGGGTCTATCAGCCACTTCATGTGCTTCTCCACTTGCTTAAGAACAGACAGCAGAAGTCAGGTTATAATAACAGCATTTCAGAGCAATCCCCGGAGCTCTCCAATAGGTACCATTCTCATTACACTTTCCTTATTAAGGACACAACTCTTATTGGGGAATGGTTGATCCTAGGTTGGCAAAACACTGTTATCACCAAATTTGAATTCTGGACATCTAAGAAAATATTTATGCCTTAAAAATATGTCAAAATAAATACTTTTTGCTAAGTATGTAGATTTACTTGATGCGACTGACTGTGAACATACAGTGTAAATTTTAATTCAGACACTTCTTCCCCTGCAGTTAAGTAGGACTGAATGGAACAGCATCATTCCCTTCCCCCAGCATGGAACTGGGATGCCTGCTGTAGACATTGCTGGTACTCTGGTCTTCTTCTTCTTCTTTTTTTTTTTTTTTTTGGTTTTTCGAGACAGGGTTTCTCTGTAGCTTTGGAGCCTGTCCTGGAACTAGCTCTTGTAGCCCAGGCTGGCCTCGAACTCACAGAGATCCACCTGCCTCTGCCTCCTGAGTGCTGGGATTAAAGGCCTGCACCACCCCGCCCGGCTGGTACTCTGGTCTTCTAAGGCATCTACTAATAGAACACAATGAGAGAAGCACCTGAACTTGATCTATGGAATCGATGATGATGATGATGCTGCCCTGATGCCGAGCAGAGAGCTTTTCCAGCCAGTGTGGAAATTCTTCCAGAAGCTTAGCAGGATCCAGTGTCAGTGCAGAAACGGCCCAAAAGTGCTGCATTAGCTGCGGAGTGACAAGGTGAGACCACGTGCAAAGTAAATCAGCCATACCCCATGATAGCACAGAGTTCTTTCCACCCTCACCGTGTACATCAACGCTGACTCCCCACGGTGGTGGTGTCAAGTACTGGTGTGTGCATGTGCGTGTATGAGTGTACGTGTGTGTGTGTGTGTGTGAGTGTACATGCGTGCACCTGCATGTGAGGACCAGAGGGTGATGTTGGGTGTCCTCAGTTGTTTCTCTACCTTATCTTTTCAGACTGGGTCTCCCACAGAACCTGGAGTTTACTGACTGGCTAGCCTAGTGGCCAGAAAGTTCCACGGATCCTCCTGTCTCTGTCCATGCCCTCATGCTATGGTTAGAGGCAGGCATAGTGCCATGCCTGAGTGTCTACACGAATATGCTGGGCTGCAAACTCATGTTTCTGCACGCACGGCAGCATTTCCTGACTGGGTCATCTGTGCAGCCTGTAAGTCATACATAGTTTTGAAAGATTTATTTGCTTTTATTCTATGTGCATGCATATTTTATACCATGTGCATGCAGTGCCCACAGAGGCCAGAAGTGAGTGTCAAATCCCCTGGAACTGGAGCTGCAGATAGCTATGAGCTTCGAGGTGGGTGCAGGGAACCAAATCTGTGTCCTCTGTAAGAGTAAAAGTGCTCTTAACCACTGAGCCATCTCTCCAGTCCCAAGTACTACTTTTTTAAACCTTACACAAAACCAAAATAACCGTCACAGGTTAAATATCCCTCATGTTTGGCACCAGAAGTGTTTCAGATTTCAGATTGAGGGGATCTAGGGAATGTTTGCATATAATAGTGAGTGATCCTGGGAACAGAACTGAAGTCTGAATATGAAATTCACTTGTGTTTCACACATGCCCTCTACAAGTAGCCTGAAAGCAATTCTAAACCTTCCAAGGCGAGCCAGTGTTTTAACCGTGACATGTCACATAAAATGAGACATGGAATTTTCCACGTGAGTTTTCATGTTGATCCTCAAAAAGCTCCAGATGTCAGCTGGGGCTGTAGCTCAGCGGCAGAATGCCTGCCTTGCACGCACAAGGTCCAGTGTTCAAACTCCACAACTACCAAAAAGTTTCAGATTTTAGCAGTTCCAATTTCAAATTAGTGATGTTCTACCTACAATCCCGAAAGCCTGCTTATTATTATTGTCTCAGCCCCAAGAGCCCCAGAATCTGCATAATATCCAGGTGGTTTCAGGATGTGCACGAATACCTTCAGGGTCAGCCGCTTGATAATCAAGGAGGGCTCCGAGCTGGTTGACATGGGCCGCCCCACAAAATGAGACAGGATCAGCGTGTTAGGGAAATGCTTCTGCTGCAGCCGAATCCTGAAGGAAAAACACGGGACTTTTATAAACTCTCCGCAACAACAAATACACACAGAGCCAGACATCAAATGTGGCTCCAGTGTCCTTAATTACATGGTTAGTCACACTGGAATAAATAAGGAGATTAGTGATTCCATTCTATTTTTAGAACCTTTTAAACTAATAGCCTCATTTTAATTAGCAGATGATGTTAATTAACATAAATTGTTAATAAAGGGGGCATTTTCTTTTAACTAAACGCAGGCTGTGAGAGGAGGTGGATACTGGGAGGTGAGGAGTTCAAGGTCATCCTTAGTTACACAGCGAGAATGAAAACCAGGCCATTTTGTGCTACATGAAACCCTATCTCTAAAAAAACAAGACAGTGAAAAGAATGGTTTAGTAGCATTGGGTCATACCACTTTGATAAA
Source organism: Ondatra zibethicus (assembly GCA_004026605.1). Taxonomy (NCBI): domain Eukaryota; kingdom Metazoa; phylum Chordata; class Mammalia; order Rodentia; family Cricetidae; genus Ondatra; species Ondatra zibethicus. The sequence goes on along the minus strand of PVIU01012688.1, from coordinate 54,549 downwards.
AGAAGGGACTTTCCAGACCCTGGTCCTCCAGACACCAGGAGGGGTGGGATCGGAGCTGGTGCCACCACCAGATCATCCAGGCGCTGGTAATACTAGAAACAAAAAAAGGATTTATACTGTAAGATTGCACATGCCTCTGAGAACACTAAGCGGAACTGGCACTCAACTTCTGTAGGTCTTCTGAAGACACAAGAGAAACTGTTTGAGAAAACAGACTTGTGGCTGGCCAACAGCACAGCGTGGCTGCTTAAAGCAGGAAATGAGCCCCATGGCTCTGCTGTAACAGTGTGAGGGAGAGTATGGACTGTGGCAGGTTTTTACAACGTTCAGATGTTTGGAAATGCTGCAGAGAGGACAGCGATCACACCGGAGTCCCTCGACCACAGGAAGTGTTCCCAGGCTGTGCAGGCCCAGGCAGCAACCCTAGATTTCCTCAGCAGAAGAATGAACTTGGGAGTTTTGGAGCCTGCCTCAGTTTCCAGCGTTTATGGGTCCAAACAAAAGGAGGCTTCAGGCTTCTTCTGGACCCCTTCCCCATTCCCCATCAGTCTTCAGGCTGCCCCTCAGAGCCAAGCTCCGTCAGGCTGTCTGAAATCTTTATGAAATTGAATCTTTGCAAAGTCCAAAAACCCATCCTTCCCGGGCTTTCCCCAGCCATGCAAAACCAGCTCAGACCAGGAAGGCTATGATCAGAAAAGCAAAATGCCACAACACTTCTTAGGAGTCTCTGGATCCAGCTTAGTGTCGCTATGTCTACCATCATCTAACTGATTGCTGATGACGTTTTAAACTCCTAATAGCTTGGGGTGGGCTTTGGGCTGGTCTTACGGCAGTAAAATCTCCAACTGCAGGAAAGCATCATCTGTGGTGTAGACATTTGTATCTAGACACAAATCAACTGCCAAGTATCCCAAGTGTCTCAGAGCCGTGTTGCATCTGAAGGAACAGAGGGAGGCCTTGTTGATTTATTACCCTATTTAGCCCAATAACTTGGTCCATGGTTCTATAGAAACCCACTTAAAGATCTAGAGTCCCATGTTGGGATTTCTTGCTGCCAAGGATGTGGACCACAGTTCACATTTATTCTGTGTGTGCTCATGGGGAAATCATGTCAGACTTCAGTTTCTTCTTCTATACTGCAGTATCAATATCTCTCTTAAAACAACCACTACTTAATATTAACCTCATGCCAGCTACTGTCTGTTTTAGGGAGGTCGTCAGGCTTAATATTTGCAACATTGCCCTGCGAGAGAAGGAACACTTAGCTATTCTCCTTTTGCAGATAAGAAGGTCAAGTTGAGAGTGACCAGAGATTTGACAGAACCAAGCAATAAGCACAGTCTAAATTCTAAGAGCTCTATAAAAATGTGTCTGCTCACGTTAACTCCCACGCCAGCCTTAGAAATTAATTTGTAGACTCACGTTGAGATGGCTCAACCCATTAAAGGTGCTTGCCATGACGCCTGATGGCCTGACTTCATTCCCAGGACACACATGGTGGAAGCAGAGGACCAACTTTTTTTAAATTGTTCTCCGATAGCATCATATGTACCATGGCATGTGTGTCCTATGAATGTGTGTTCCCCACTACATAAAGTCACACAAATTTAAAAATTGATTTGTATATTGCTTTGTGATATTATTAAGTGTTTTTTAAGTCAGACATGTTTCTTAGTAGATGTCAGGTTGTTATTCTGTTTAGATCCTTATAAATGCTGATTAGGCCAAAAGTGAATGGCTGATCTGCCTATCGAATGAACCACCAGAGTTAATTTTCTGAACATTTGGCACTTTAACTCTTTAACAGTTAGGAAGAACTGACAGCCTGGCTTTGCTACCATCACATTCCCTAGCCTGATCCGGGAGAGTCACTGATGGCAGCACCATGAGCTGATGAATCTGTCATCTTTAGCAATACTGGTGTTCACAATACATGTCAAAGTCACATGGTCTTTCTATGATACAAATCCCAACATGGGTCATCCAGCCTTGAGAGCAGGTAACAGTCACCAACCCGAATATACTCAGGTGAAAGAATTGTGAGATGTATGTGTGTGTGCGCACAGGTGTGTGTGCAGTTGCATGTGGAATCCAGAAGCTGACATCTGGTGTCGTCTGTTATCACCCCCCACCTTATTTTTTGAGATAGGGGCTCTCCTTGAACCCAGGTTCACTGATTGGCTAAGCTGACTGTCCAATGAGATCCATAGATCTTCCTGTGCTTCTGCCCTCTCCATGCACTGGGGTTACAGATATGAGCCACCACTCTGGACTTTTGACATGGGTGCTTGGGATCTGAACTTGGGCCACGTGAGAAGAACTTTCCCAGCAACTGATGGCTGTTGGACCAATGTCTCAGAAGCTTACCTTCTCGAATCCCAGTTCATGGGCTGAGTTCGAAGCCTGCTGAAAGGCTTCCATCTGCTCTTGCTCATCATGTATGTCCCACAGAACATCCCCCAAATCATCCTCTTCTGGAGTGGAATCCTCACTGCCTACATCCTTCGCCTCCACGTCTGTGATCTCAAGGCCGAGGATGTCCTGAGAACAAAGAACAAGTACAGGAAAGAAAATGAAATTCAGAGATTTTGAAGCTGGGGTCAGCTTGCTGGGCCTTACCTACCCAGGGCGGGCAAGTCCAGACTTAGGCTTTTAAGAACAAGAGTTATTATAAGTACTCCCAAGAATAAATTTGCAACCATAAGAACCCTAGTTTAAAATGAAAACATTAAATTTAAAGATAAAGAGTTCTTTTCAACTAAAAATAAAATCACAATATTATTTGTCTGATGGGATTTGTTTTCTGAAAAATGCCATGTAATAGCTGTAATTATATTTGGCTAGAGAATCACTTTTTAAAAAAAGTGTGTGTGTGTATGTGTGCGTGCATGTGTGTGCGTAAGTGTGGAGTCAAGAGACAAAGACTAACTTGGGCATCATCCTCAATAATACTTACCTCCTTTGAGACAGGGTCTCTCACTGGCAAGAGCTCACCAGCTGGGTTGGCATGGTTAGCTAGTGAGCCTAAGGCAATCTTTTATCTCCAAGTCCCCAGTGTTAGGACGACAAGCACACACCATCACACCTGGTATTTTTAAGTGTGTGCTTAGACTCCAGCTTGAGTCCTTACATGTGTGAGGCAGGCATTCTACAGACTGAGTGATCCCTTCAGCCCCACTAGGGAATAATTTCAAAGACTGCACTAATGCCTAAGAAATACAGCATAAAAATGAATCACTGAGATCATTTCTTTCTTTTTTAAAAGTTTTTCGAGACAGAGTTTCTCTGTGTAGCCGGGTTGTCCTGGAACTCACTATGTAGACTAGGCTGGCCTTGAACTTGGATATCTGCCTGCCTCTGCCTCCCAAGTACTGGGACTAAAGGTGTGCACCACTACCACCTGGCATGAGGTGGAATTTCTTGACATCAAGCCTATCTACTGTCACATTTAATCTCTATATTAGATCACTGAAAATATATTGCTGGTAAGTATGGCTTATTTCATTTTACTTATCTTGGTCCTAAGTTTTGTAAGACTGGAAAGCTCAGAACCACCCTGGCAATCTCTCTACTCGAGATCACCATGCAAATGAGCTGCCATATGTCTCCTCGTTACGTTTTGGGCTCACTCTTCTCTGATGACAAATCTCCATATCTGCAATCCAATTTAAATAGAAAAGGCGAAGCTGGACGTGGTGGCGCACACCTTTAGTCCCAGCACTGGGGAAACAGAGGAAGCTGGATGTGGTGGCATACACCTTTAGTCCCAGCACCCTGGGAAACAGAGGCAGGTGGATCTCTAAGAATTTGAGGCCAACCTGGTCTACAGAGTGAGTTCCAGGACAGCCAGGGCTGTTACACAGAGAAACTCTGTCTCAAAAAACAGAAACAAAACAAAACAGAAGATGATGTGACCCCCCTCCTTCTCCAGTAAGGTCTTGGGGTCCTGGAAGAACTGGGCATCCTTTGGTTAACATGGCACACCTTCCTATCATGCTCATTTCACCTGGAGATAACAGTGCTGTCAGGCTTTTGATATTAGTTATTGGTACTTTTGCTGAAACAATTCTGAAATGATTTTTTGCATAAAGAATAAACTCAGGCATAATACCAAGCAGCTATGGAAAGCATATGCATTAAAAAAATACACGAGATTTCAATGAAACTTCTAGCTCCAGATGCCTCCATGGTCCATGTTCCTGCTCCCTCAAAATGTGTCCTCTCTGCTGTTAGAAACAGCAAGGTGGGGGCATCTCAAATATGTAAAAAACCCAAGTCCACAAAGATCACAAGAAGCCTCTTTGAGAAGTACAAATCCCACTTGTTCTCAAATGCCTCCTCTAGAGTTCTGTGTTTGCCATACATTTACACCTAGTAGGTGTTGAAGGCAGCCAGCTCCGTGAGGCACATCCTGACAATACCAGGGTCTCACCCCAGGACCAACTCCCAAAGAACAATGGCGCTCTCCTGGGGTACCAATCTCAAATATGACACACAAGTAGTTTTATCTGGAAAAAACTCTTTAAAGAAAATACTATTAGGATATTTTATATGAAAGCTTACAAAGAAAAACATATTTACCTGTTTAATAATCTTTTCCATACTGATGTAAATTTTATACACTCCCTCCACAGGATCCCCTGAGTGATCGATGATCTAGGGAAAAGGGCTCATGAGTAACATGGACATGCAGTAACAACAGCAGCAACAGGAGGAGAAGGTATAGCAGCAAATCTTTCAACATTTTAACTTTTTTATCCCAGCAAACTCCTTACAAGAAAGATACTAGAGTGTAACCTTGTTGCTCAGAAGAGGAAACCGAGGTAAGCTAAAAGGCTGGTCTGAGGCCACAGGGGAATATGGTGGGATCGTCTCATTTCAACCCTCTCCCTTGGGTTAGGACCCCAGGAATCTCTCATCTACATGCCTGCTACCCTCCAAATTACTCTAGTCTCACAAAACCAAGGAAATCACTGGCAGAGGTTCACACCAGACCCTGACATTCTGCTCAGTGCCAACCAATACTCTCAGTCCCACTCCAAGGGAAAACACCAGGTCCTTGAAATAGCTTCTGAAGTGTTTCAGGACTGATCTATCTGGGCCACCTTCCTGTATGTCCCCTCTCCAGACATGCTGGCTTCCTTTCCCATGCTCATCCACCTCCTGGCTCGGGCTTAACTCTGCCACACATGCTCTGTGACATACATTCTGTGTTTTACCTTGGCTTTGTTGGTCTTGCTTAGGTTAGAAACTTGATCCAGAAACTGCTGGACGGAGTCGGAAGTGACTTCCCCATCCTCCAAACGATGGTAGATTAATCGTGGTTTTCCCTCTGGGTTCTGCAGAAAGGCTTCTTCACAGTCTTCTAGTAGAAAACTAGATTGGAAATAGCCATCTTTCAGGTTACACTGTACTGTGGCAGCCGATACTTAGTGAGCAGTCTAAGTGCCCCAATGGACTTTACCATCGTGAAAGGGCCCAGATACAAAGGGAAAAAAGCTTTCAAAAACTCTGTGTGTGTGTGTGTGTGTGTGTCTGCATGGCCAGAGATCATAAGCCACAGGGATCCATGTGCTCCTCTCCCCATCCCCTGTACTGAAATTACAGATCTTCATTGCACCCAACTTCTATGTAGGTTCAGGGATTTGAACTCGGGTCCTCATGCATGTATAGCAAACACTTTACCTATGAGCCATCTTTTCAGTTCTATTTTTTTTTCATTAAAATAGCACTTTAATAAATCTATTAAAAGCAGAGCCAGTGGCTGGATCCCGACATTGTGGGCTTTGGGCTTTTGAGGCAATCACATGGCCACACTGCAGTCATCCCAACAGAGAGATGGTAAAGACTCAGGTGCAGTCAAGAAGCCATCCTCCAGCTACAACTTCTACCTGGGGTTTAAAAAGTAGCTGAGGAATGTCCACACCATGGCTCTTCATTCTATTTGCTTTTCTTGACCTTGGCTGTTTTTTTCTTTTCTTTTTTGTTTTTCACATGTTTAGGGATTTTATTTTTCCTCTTCTCTCTCTGGGCTTCCTTGACCATCTTTTTTCCTTCCTTTTTATCAATGCCAGGGGCAGCAGTGTGTTTTCACATCAGGCATTATCTCCCTGCTCTTCCGAGTCTGTGTCTATTATTCTTACATGGTCTTAAAAATATAATGTGTTCATTAGCCAGAGAGAATAAGGCCTATAAGTTATGCCTTACACTATAAAGCTTCATAATTGATTTATTTTAAGCATACAAATTTTCAAAAAATTACTGTTTGTACATGGCTCAAAATAATGAAGCAGATTCATGAAACTCATTCACCTCACACCTAAAGACCATGAAGTTTCAATGACAGCGTTTCTTACATGAATACAGAATGATGTGAGAGCCAACGAACAGCATCTTGAAGTAACTCTGTGCGTCCCATATGTACAGAAGGACTAATTATTGATCAGGAATATACTCTCCTATGAAGCTCCCAAGCTGTTTGGGGCTGCTCTTCCTAGATTCATCTTTTGGAAAGTTGAGAGAGTCAGCCAATCAGAAGTAGAGTAATCTGAGAGAAATAAAGGCCCCAGCAGCTGTATCTGTGGCCTGATGTTCATTGCTCCTGTCACACTTCTGTATATTTGTTCATGGAGAGGGAGGTCCCTGGGGATAGAACCCAGGCCTCATGCATGCAAGATAGTCCAAAGGAAAAGAGAAAAGAATGCAATAAAATGAGGGAAATTCAAGCAGAATAAAGTTGAAACAGAAACATAAGAAATTAAAATTCTGATTATTTAAAAAGAATTTTTTTGGTTTTTTTTTTTTTGTTTTTCAAGACAGGGTTTCTCTGTGTAACATATAACAGCCCCGGTTGTCCTAGAACTCACTTTGTAGACCAGGCTGGCCTCGAACTCACAGAGATCTGCCTGCCTCTGCCTCCTGAGTTCTGGGATTAAAGCTGTGTGCCACCACTGCCTGACTAAAAGAATCATTTAAGAAAACCAAAATTTTAGTTAAAGGAGATAACAAATAATAGAAAACAAATGGAAGGGGGAACTCAAGTTTAAAGTGAGGAAGAGAGAAACAAACGCTAAAGCATAAAGAGGAGAGTTAGCTTATTAACAAACCCATGTCTTAAAGAAAAAGCAGATTACAAATAAGAATTAAAGAAGAATAATTTAAGAATGAAGGACATGTATTACCAAATAACATAAGATACAACCCAAACATTAGGTATTAAAAATGCTACACCCTTAATGAATATGAAAGCAAGGAGAGAAGAGTAGAGAAATGGGATTCCGCTGAGGGCAACCAGTTGAAGGGCACTGTAGACACACTCGGAGACATACACTGTAGACACACTCGGAGACACACACTGTAGACACACTCGGAGAAAGGCTCAGTTCGTTCTCTCCACTAGCCACTAAGTTGTCTGTCGGCCCCTTCTGTTTTCTTTCTTTTGTGTGCGTGGGAATGTGTGTGTGTGAGTATGGTGTGTGTGTGAATAAGTGTGTGTTGTGTATGTGAGTGAGTATGCATTTGTGAATAAGTGTGTGGTGTGTGTGTGTCTGGTGTGAGTATGTATATGTATGTTTGTGTGTGTTGTATATGTGTGAGTACGGTGTGTGTGTGAATAAGTGTGTGTTGTGTGTGAGAGTGTTTGTGTTGTGTATGTGTGTGAATAAGAGTTGTGTATGTGTGAGTGAGTGTGCATTTGTGAATGAGTGTGTCTGTGTGAATAAGTGTGAGTATGTATATGTATGTTTGTGTGTGTGTGTTGTGTATGTGTGAGTAAGTGTGTGTGTGTAACTGGCATTGAATCTAAGGCTTCATGCACACAAGGTAATTATCACTCTATCACTGAGTTTTCTCCTCTCCTTTTTTCCAGTCTCCCCCTCCTGAGTGCTGGTATTACAGGCATGCCTCACTATGCCAGATTTTGTGAGGTGTTGAGGAATCTTGTGCACAGCAGCAAAGTCCTCCACTAACCGAGCCACATATTTAGACCTTGAGTTCTTGTTTTGAAACAGGATCTTGCTAAGTTGCCTGGGCTGGGCTGCAACTTGCAATCCTTCTGCCTCAGTTTGCTGAGCAGTTGAGAGGCCCAGCTACCAGGCAGAGTCTTAGGGACAAGGACAGGGTTTACTGCAGGGAAAGTGGTGGAACTGGACATCTCACACAATTAAAGTCAAGGACAACTCACACCCCGCAAGGCTAAACCCAGTCAGACAACAAAGCTAGATAGAACAGCTCACACCCCTTTTTGTCCATTTTGTCTTTTATCTATATCTACACCATCTATATTTGATTGATTAAAAATACCCACAGGTAAGATTCATTATATTATAATAATATTCACATTGAAACTTCATGTCTCTCAAATTGTATTCCAAGAAAGAAAAACAACGGGGTTTCCTTTGGACTGATATGTGACGCCACCAGCTTTTCCTGTAATTCAGACGGTAAACATTAGGCTGTGTAGGACAGAAAGTTTCTGTTGTGAACACTCCATTTTGATGTTATAGTATGAAAGCAGCTACTAAAAACATGTACACAAATCAGTGAATGTGACTGTGTTCCAATAAAACTTTATTTACAAAATCTGACACTTGGCAGGGTTAGCCCTGGGACACTGTTGCCAACTGCTGCCCAAAGCAATTCTCATATTAACGATGCTGATAGATCTAATGGTATAAAGCTTTACATTTTTAATCTGAGTGTGAGGGAGTTATAAGATTTATTAGATTTCACACACTACTTTCGACTATGAGAATGGAATTAGGACTTATCTTTGAAGTTCCCTTGGCAGTGATCTCTTTACAACTAATGTGATGGTAAATTAGAGATCTTTTTCAGCTTACCTTGGTAATGTTGAGTGAAGGAATAAAGCAACTAAAGAACTCTTCTCGAGTTCCCATTTTCTTACAGTGAGGTACTGGTTTTCAACATCTATTGGAAAATAAATGGCATGGAAGAAATATCCCATTGTCTCACACATTCTCTTAAGTTTAGGTGAATGGTCCTAAAAATGAATTAGGATATATTAAAGCATGATATATTTAACTGATAAGGGATGCAGAGAGGATCTTATCACTCAAAAGACATATTTTAGAACAGCCTATATTCTAAGCAGTATCCTAATACAAAAATATCACATTTTAAATAAAATATTACAGAGCAAAAGTAAATTTCTCTCTAGCACAAAAAATAATAGCTTAATAACATGACTATTTTCTAGCTCATAAAATGATTTATTTCATAATCAAGCAACAGAACAAAGTATTAGGTTAGTTTGATTTGGTATTTCTTGGTATTATTTTTATCAGGGATAATTTGCTTTCTTGTTTTAAAGGATTCAAAGGCATATCCGTGTGTGTGCATGTGGAATACGGTGATCTGAGCTAGGAGTTGCAGTTTCAATGACAGCAGGCTTGCCTTGCATAAAAAGCCTGAGATTTCATTGCAGAAACATAAAAAGTTAAAATCTTAATAAAAAATATCGGTCTGTGACAAAGAATATTAGCAAATAATGATGATTTTTATTAAAGGAATTAGTCAGGTGCCTCTAGTTGTTCTTGGGAGGAACTTATATCCAACTATGAGATGGAAGCTGTGAACTATAAAATATTCTACAATTTTACCAAGATTGAGTAATATCATAAAGGAGTGCTAAGTAAATCTACTAACAGTCTGTAGACCATGGATTTAGCAGGTTTATCCTTGGGCATGAAGATGTATTTGAAATTCACTTGAGACAGTGGAGATAGAGTTCTCCTACAAAAGGTCAGGTGGTAAATATTTTTAAAAAATAATAATGCTTAATAATTCATCTGTTTTAGTAGGGACCTTTTAAATATTTGGTTTCTCTCCCAATTAACTGCTTTGGTAGTGCAGCCATGGATTTCTCTCTCTCTCTCTCTCTCTCTCTCTCTCTCTCTCTCTCTCTCTCTTACACACACACACACACACACACCCCACACACAGCCTGGGAGTGTTCCAATAACACTTTTTTATAGATACTAAAGCGTAGATTTCATATAATTTTCACATAACGAAATAGTCTTCTTATGTTTCCTTTTTCCAATAATTTAGAACAGTGGTTTCAACCCATGGGTCAAGACCCCTTTGGCAAACTTATATCTCCAAAAATATTTACATTATGATTCATAAAAGTAGCAACAAAAACAATTTTATGGCTGGGGGGGTCACACAACATGAAGAACTGTATTAAAGGGTTGTGGCATTTAGGAAGGCTAAGAACCACTGATTTAAAATATAAAAACAAATCTTAGCTCTGGGCCATATGAAACCAGGTAGCAAGCCAGAAGTGGTCACAGGCTGTAGTTTACGGAGCTCTAATTTTGCTTTTGAATAACTCCATGGGATGCCTTGAGAAGTTCAAAGTCGTGAAAAGGATTTAACTTTAGTATTATCTGGAACAGCTTTAAGGACAGCAAGACAAGGCCAATGAAGGGCTCAAACATGGAAGAGAATGGCTAATGAAATATGAAAAGGCCATTTTAATACACAAATTCTTAACTATATTTTGTACTTTTACATTAAGACATTGGCATCTCTTTTTGTTGTTTGTTTGTGGTTTTGTTTTTCGAGACAAGACAGGGTTTCTCTGTGCAGCCTTGGCTGTCCTGGACCTCACTTTGTAGACCAGGCTGGCCTTGAACTCACAGAGCTCCACCTGCCTCTGCCTCCCGAGTGCAGGGATTAAAGGCGTTTACCACTAAGACATTAGAATCTTAATGATATATTTTAGGTATAAAATTAGCTATAAATAGAAAGAAGCCAGAATGCTCCAGCAGCTTAGTTTCATCTTCATGCCTTCGCTCCTGTCCTTGCTTCACTAGTGAATTAAATGAAAACTAGGAGCCTAAACACAAAGTCTACTTTACACAGGTGACTACGGAACCAAAGTGCATCATAAGCAAAGCCTAATTAATGCTTTCAGCTTTTTCAGCTGGATCATCTCATAGGTAGCGTGCTACTTAGTTTAAATGCAGTTATATTCTGGATATAACATTAATTTGTATTGTGTTTTGAGATAAGAGCTCACTATGTAGTCCAGGCTAGCCTCCAATTCTCCTCAGTTCTCTTACCTCTGTCCTGAGTGCTGAGGTTACAGATATATGCCACTATCTCAGCTATTAACTTGTATTTTCTTTTCTTTCTCTCTCTTTTTTTAATATTTATTTATTTTAATTTTATACATACAGGTGTTTGCCCGTGTGTGCATATGCATTATGAGCATGCCTGGTCCCCACAGAGGCCAGGAGAGGGCATCCAATGCCCTGTGACAGGAATTATATTATATATATTAATTATATTATAGCCAGCTGTGAGCCGCTGTGTGGGTGCCCGAAACAAACCCGGGTCCTCTGAAGAGCAGCTAAAGCTCTTAACGGCTGAGCCATCCCTCCGGCCCCAGACTCTGTATTCTCAATGAGTTAATACACAATTTATGACTATCTCACCTTCAGGAAAAGTTCCACTTCAGGCTGGGTCTCGTCTGTGTAGATGAGGTAACATCTGACAGAGTGACTCCACAGGGAACGTGAGAACAAGGGCGTGACCTGCAATAAGCCAGCCACGGCAGTGTCCCAGTCATCTGGAAGTAAAACGCCCATAAATCGATGAAAACTTTATCACCATACAATTGACAAAATAATTCCAAGTAAGTCTGGAAAAAGCATAACAGACATAGACTAGAACCCGCTGTCGTGCTAATACCAACAAAGTTAGAATAATGTATTAGAAAGTAATTAATTTCTAGCCTCAACTTCTCCTCTGGGATTTGAGGTAATGTCAGTGGTCTCCCCTGGAGAACAATGGATCCCCACTGTAGTGGCTGCAATTCTATTTTTCGTGAGCCACTCAGTTGCTCTGTCCAAGATGATGTGTCATTTTGCCTTCTTATTCTTGGACTCCAATGAAGCTACAAGAGAGCTTGAGAACGGTGTAAAATGAAAAGTAGTTTTATGTTATTTAGTGGGAAGGAAAAAATATGAAATACCTGACAATAACAAATATAAAAATATTGTTTCTCAGTTAAACTATATCATATCCTTGTGGCTCAACAAAAGCACCATGAATTCTGAGAATAGCACAGCTACTAGAACCTGGGTGGCCAGGATAGTAGGAGGGCCGTGCTATCCTGATGAAAAGTGTGTCACCTCAGCTTGGTCAGTCGTAGCCTCTGTGCATGCTGGCTTGTCAGTGGAAGGTGCCAGAACACCAATGTCATGTGCATGAACAGTCACAGGCAGGGGGCCGGTTACCTCGGTTGATGTTTGCGAAGGGTCCTTCCACATCTATAGAGCTGTGGGCAAACTCAGGGCCTCTGAAGGAGTGCTGAAGCTGGATCATGCTGCCTATGGAAGGCTCGCTTCCCAAGGCTCTGCTGGCCCAGTATTCACACTGGGTTCCAGTAGCTGTTGCAACAAGGAATTGGAATTTCAAAAACAACCAAGCTACCAAATATTTTAAAACTCACTACATATGTCAAATAGTGTTTCTCATGTCAAGATGTTCTATTTATAAATAAAACGAGCATTCAAAGAATGGTTTTCAAAATATTTTGGCACTGACTTTTGGCAAAGTGCTTCAGTTCTGGTTAACACAATTCTGGTTATCATCTCAAATTCAAAGAAAGGATTAAAATAGGAAAGAAGGAAGAGAAAGAAACAAAGGGCCAGTGAGATGATTCAGTATGCAAAGGCACTTGCCAACAAACCTGAGGACTTGCACCCAATACTTGGAGTGCATTTAGCAGAAGGAGAGAACTGATTCTCACAGATTATCCTCTGACCTCCACACATGTGCACTTCCACCCACATGCACACACATACATACCCACATACATATACTTAAGATAAATAAATGAAAAAGAGGCAGTTTAAAAACACCACAAACAATTCTAAAAACCTACTTGCAAATGGACATTTACACATCAGTTAAAATGTAAAGGATTTTTTTTTCCCCCTGAGATGTAGCCCCAGCTGTCCTGGAACTCACTATGTAGACCAGACTGACTTCAAACACACATAGATTACCTGCCTCTGCCCCCTGAGTGCTGAAATTAATGGCATATGCTGATGTGGGATTCCCCTCTGTATGTTATTAATATGTTTTATTACCATTGGTTATTAGAAAAGCTGTTTTGGCCAATGGCTTAGTAGAGTAAAGCCAGGCAGGAAATCTGAACAGAGATATAGAGGGAAAGTAGGTAGAGTCAAGGAGACGCCACGTAGCTGCTGAAGGAGAAAGCCGCCAGCCGCCAGCCAGAACCTTACCGGTAGGTGATAGCCTCATGGCAATACACAGATTAATAGAAATGGGTTAATTTAAGATGTGAGAGTTAGCTAAAAATATGCCTAAGCTACTGGTCAAACAGTGTTATAATTAATATAGTTTCTGTGTGATTATTCAGGTGTGAGTGCTGGGAAACAAACAAGCAGTCTCTGCTTACAATATGCTACCATGCCCAGCTTCTGAAGGGACTTTAAACATAGACTGTCAACAGGGCATTGACAACATGTGTCCTTTAGTTTTAAATTGATGTATCAATGAGAAGGACCAAGAAGGCAGCATTGGCTTGTGTCTGTTAACTTGCCAAGACACTACAGTAACTTTGATACATTGTACATATGAAGAAGCCAATATGGAATGGAAGTAGTCAGTAAGTCATGTGACAGAGGGAGGCACTTTCTTAGCTGTTCTTGGCAGTTGGGATCACTGCATCTTTTTTCTCAAAATGCTGCTCACAACCAATGAGAATAAAATGAAAACCAGTCAGGAACAGCCAGGGGCTGTATCTTACTCCCCAGTACATCCCTTTGTAAGACACCCTTATAAACAGGAGGGTCACAACAACGTCTCCTTATACCTACAGGAAGCGTTTCCTTTACCTCATACTAATCACAGCTCATTAATACTTTCTTGCAATGTGGGAAATGTCTTGAATTCTGTGATTACAGACTTTTCTTTCTTGCTAGAAAAATGTAGGTGTGACCTGCAGTGGGTACCTTGGGTGGGGGTAGGAGTGTGGAGAGAGAGTGCACCATGGGCCAGGATGGTTGGCAGAGTATGACGACAAGAGAAAGCCTGAACTGTCAAGAGCAGGAGCTCCTAGCAGCTAAGAGAGGACCAAAAGGTCTCTTCTATTTGTAAGAGCAGTGTAAGCACTAATCCTGCACACAGAGAGCGAAGGGAATATGGCAGTCAGTTCTGAGCATCACAAAGGCCTTCAGAAAGGGCAACATGAACATGAAATGTACTTACCTGTGACATCTGTGCAGCTGTCATCAGAATCAGACTCTCCAGGGTCAAAAACTTGGATACCCTGAGCCTGCAGCCTCTGAAGTTTGCTCTCCAGCTCTCGCTTGGCCCTCAGTAAGTCCTGGATTTCATTTTCTTTGGTCTCCCTAAAAATCTTTTAAAACATAGAATTTAATTTTGAGACTCTTTTCATAATCACAAAGTTGTGCCACCAACTTTTCAGGGGGAGAAAACCCATCCATTCATAAAGTCAATTATCATTTGGTTCTTAGTCTCCTCTGAGATGACATCCTCAGACCTTTATCTTATTGCTCCCCAGTTGAGCCCACTGGAAGTCTAGCAGCATGAATGTGCACCTTGTGTGACATCTAACAAATTTGTTTCCTTCATACCAAATACCAAACATTTCCAAATGCTCCATCTCACAAAGAAACACATTCTTGGAGGCTGGAGAGATGGTACAGTGGCTAAGAATCCATGTTGCTCTTGCAGTAATCCTGAGTGTTGATTCCTAGCACTCATGTTGGACAGCTCACAATGGTCTGTGACTCTGGCTGTGAGATCCTACAGCTCTAGCCCCCACAGGCACTGCATTCATGTGTGCCTGTATATACACACACACACAATTAAAAATAAAAGAGATTCGTCCTTTAATATTTTAATATCTCATCTAAAATGTTCGCTTTCACATCTCTATCAAATAAACAACATCTAACTGAAAACACAAAATACTTTCTTCTCTAGCTCTCATGGCCTTCATTTGTGTTACTTCATTTATCTCTGTTCATCATGATAGCTGATGAACTTTTTTTTCTGTTGTGTTTTTCAAGACAAGCTCTCATTATGTAGACCAGGCTGGCCTTGAATTTACAGAGATCTGCTTGTCTCTGCCTCCAGAGTACTGGGATTAAAGGCATGGGCCACCACACCTGGATCAAATGAACACTTTAAAAAAAATAGTTTTTAATCTGTGACATTTGGGGGGTGGGGGTAGAAATACAAGGAATTTACCTTGAATTGCCTTTTAACTCTGTCTCTGTCGTGTTCAAATGTAACTGCTCTCTCCATGGCTTGGTATTTTGCTTCCAATGCCCCCTCTTTTTCCCGCAGTATCTTCTGATAAGTTTTCTGAAGTGCCTGGAATGATTCACCTGTTATCTCTTGACAAAAACAGCCGTGCCTTCTGACATATATGTTATACATGTTAGGATTAAATACTCTACTCACTATTTTTATCAACTATCAAGCATGTCTATGTCATCATTTTATTCACGCAAAATAGAAAAAATGCAAACACGTTTGAATCCTAGCAAGCAGGTTGTGCAGCAATGAGCTTTCAATGGACACGAACACCTTTCCTTTGAAATACTGCACCAGCTCCCAAAGTTTTCTATGCTTCGGGTTTTCTAAGAGAATAAGAAATGCAATTTGTAAGGCTCGGCTTGATGAATAATTAACTATGAAAGTTTCCATGCCCCGTGACATTATAGATTAATCCTTTTACTGTCCCCTGAGCCATTCAGTCTGATTCCACAGCGGGCCTCCAGTAAATGTCAACACGGCTGAGTGAAATAAACGTGGGAAAATTTTCTCAAGATTATTCAGGCAAGAAAGGAACAGCAGGTTATACAAGGAATTGGGACTGCTGACCAGTGACCTGTGACTTTGTGTCTGCCAGCCCTCTCTGCTTCTTCATTCTGCCCCTTCCTACTTGCCATCCCACATGGTTCTCAGTGGGTAGTAGTGCACACACATGAAATCAGACCGGAAATGCACAGGTCTACCTTATATGGGCAAGGGCATTGGTCAGCCAGTTGAACCTGAGGGCAGCAGGAGCTGCAGAGAGGAACATCTTCCCAGATAATATGCTAATGGCATGCAAGATGATGAAGGGCGGGCTTCATACAACCTGATGGAAATGATGCCTGACTAAAAGAAGGAGCCTTCTTTTATATAAATAAGTCTGAGCTGTTTATTTAATGCCTGCTTCGATGGGCCCTGGAGCTCTTGGGCTGTCAGAAATCTCGCCCACGGAAAAGAAAGGAGACCACCAGAGAGGCTCCGGGCCCCTGGCATCAAGTCCCAGACCTTTTGCTCTGAGAAATTTTGCTTTACCTACTATCTGAATGAACTAAAGCTGATCTGTTATAAGGCCCACAAAGCACCAAAATAACGATGAGTCCATTAACCAAATGGACTAAGGGAATTTGAGTACTCTCATGGAAGGTTTTCAACCACAGGAGTTAAAAACGGTGAAACCAGGAGGTTTCCATAAAAATTCCTATCATATCATTAAAACCCAAAACTGCAGGACGTCGCAAAGAAACTGAGCCAAGCGCTCCATGTTGGAGATACGTTAAACTGGGAGAAGTTGTGCGAAGTTTCATCACAGTGTGGCATTTGTGGCTTCAGGACTTGGGTTGATTGACTCACGGTGTCTAGATGAATGAACCGGAAATTGAAAGGAGGGGGAGAAGCTGATAAGAAATTAGTTTAGATTCAAATAATGATTCCTCCTAAACAATGAGCAGCTTCTGTCCAACTTGGAAAACAACTTGGTTTGTAGGCTGGGGCAGGATGGTGGTGCCACCAAGTGGCTGAGCGGCACACCCAGGTCTCAGTTTCCCCAGCGCTTCCCGCTCCCAACACGCTCTGTCCCGCGTTACCTGCAGCTCCGCCCGCAGCCTCTTGTTCTCGGTGTCCAGCTTGGCCTCTCGGCGACCCATGGACAGCAACTCCTGGTTCTTGCTGACCCGGAAGATCTCATACTCCTTCTTGAGCCGCTCGAACTCGGCTGCCGCGTACTCCAGCTCTGGCACTGACGAGCCGGTGGACTTGAAGCTGGCTCCTAGTAGCCCGCCGCCGCCCGCCGCGCGAGGCAGCGACCCGGGCCCGGCTCCCGCTCCCCTGCGGAACGAGCTGCGCAGCAGGCGGGCCTTGGGCTTCACCTCCACCGGGATCTCGCAGGCCTCGCCGCCGCCCGCCCCGTACGTGTCCTCGATCACCTCCCCGCCAGCGGGGCTCACCAGCGACGAGGCTGTCCCCATGGTGCCCACGGCCAGCCGCGGCTGCTCGCTGAGTCCAGTAGGAGGTGGGGCCAAGAGGGCGGGGCCTGGAAAGCAGGGCGGAGGGGGTGTGACCAGGAGGAAAGGGCGGGGCCAAGGGGCGGGGTCCAGACTTTGGGGCGTGGTCTAGCTGGTGGGGCGGGGAGGGCGGAGGGTTGGGGAGAGGAGCTGTAGTGAGCGGGGCCTGGAGAGAAGGGCAGAGGAGCGCAAAGTGGCACAGAGAGGAGGCGTGGTGTCAAAGAGAAGGCGTTCAGGAATGGGCGGAGCCAGGTCTTAGGGGCGTGAACAAACAAGCAGGGCGTGTGCGGCTGCAGGAGAGGACTTGATCTGCAGAGAGGGGTGGGACGTGGCAGCGAGAGGAGGCGTGGTCAGGTGAGGCCAGGGCCCGAAGTGGAGATGGGGCCAGGGTTTGGGGCGTGACAAGGTAAGTGGGACGCAATGTGGCAGCGGGGGAGGGTCAGAACGGGAGGGTCCAGGCGTGACAGCTAGAGGGGGTAGGAGAAAAGAGCGGCACCCAGAGGGCGGAGCCAGGTTTCAGGGGCAAGGCCGTTCCAGCGGGGCTGGAGCTTCCGCGGGAGAGCTAGGGGCCTGGAGAGAGGGGCGGGACGAGGGAGGGTTGCAAGAAAGGAGCGTGGGGAAGAGCGGAGTGGGTACCACGGACCGGAGCTGGCGGGCCTGAGAGCTGGCTTTTCAGTAACAGGCTTCAGGATTGAGTTGGGCAAGCCGGGGAGGGACCAGGAGAGGAGCTATACTCCAGGACGGTTAGAAGGGAGGACTTCAGACTAGGACCTAGGCTAAAAGCGAGAAGGGCTCTGCTTCGCTTCCTTTGTGAGAACTAGATCGCTCACCCACCTGGTCTTGCTCCACCGCTGCTGTCTCTGCTGTCCCAAACTAGGGTCTCCTCTCCCTAGAGGCAGTTCAGTGCCTAGTGTGTCTCTCAGTATGCATGTAACAAATAATGCCGGCCAGGAAAGAACATCAAAGCGTCACCACCTGAGACCACCGGGGCCCATCCTTTGATAAGATCAGGTTTTATAACTCGTGGCAACTGGGACGCTGGGGGATCGTACACTAGACAAAAGGGAATTATTATAATTATAGAGTTTGCAGGAAGGGAACACTTGCTATCATTTTAGATTCTGTTCCTGGCTGCCCTTGGTCTGTTAGCTTGTCTTCCTACCCACCCCAGGTTGGTGCCCAAGGTTAGAAGGGACAAAAAGGGCAGAAATGACTTTGCTTGGCACTGTTGTGAGCTGTGAGCTGGTACTCTTTATGCATGTCCTTTCCTTCTTAGGAAGTATCGAAATTCTTTAAAGTGCCAGCCACTCTCTCCGATCTGCCATTTTTCTCTGATTACTGGAAATCCCCTTGCCCAAGGGTCATATAATTTTATTTCAGCTCTTGCTTACTCCTTCCCTGGTTGCAAGGAATCTAGTGGCATTTTAAGCATCTGTCCATGCAGAGCTTCCTGCATGGTGACTCGCGTGACCATAGGGTCCCATCTGACCCACAGACACTGTCGGGTTTCCTGGAAAGCTGAGATAACCATACAAGATGTCTACAGTGAAATACTGGGCCCGGCACCTGGGACAAGGAAAGGGAAGCAGGGAGACCGGACAGAAGGAGAGATTACATTCTGCTGCATTCCCGACAAGGACCTTGGCTGTTCTGCACAGATTGTAAAAGCTGGGATGGCTCCATAGATTTTCTAAATTGGTTTGGGGGCTAAGACTTCATACTTCGCTTAAGCTAGTCATCTCTCTTTAGCTGGTGGAGACTGATGGCTGAGAGTGGTCTGCTCACAGCAATGTTAGCAGCTGAAGTCGAATCCGTCAGCCACCTCTGTCACATAGCCAACAGTCTTTCCTCCAGAGAACTCTGGGAATGCCGGTGGGTTCCAACCTATGAACAACTGCTCCTGAACTCCTTCCACCAAAGTAGCTGGTCATCTTTTCTGCTGGCCTTTGTATTCTTCTGAGTTGAAGGGTTACATATTAATTTCTTCAGGTAGTACCATGAGACTTTTCAGGGGAAATATTTCCTCTGCCATAAAACCCAAAGAATTCCCTACATTCTCAAATTCTTTTTGGTTGCTAATTTCTGATGTCAGTTCCATCAACTTAGATCAGAGATTTAAGGACCATTCTCTAGATTTCTTTTCTTTTTCCTTCCCTCCTTCTTTCCTTTTCTTTCTAAACCAGGGTGTTCCAGAGCTCAGACTGGCCTCAGTTTTTCTTTTTAGCCAAGGATGACATTAAACTTCTGGTCCTCCTGCCTCCACCTCCCAGGTGTGCGATTACAGCTAGATGCCACCGTGATATGTTTATGCAGGGCTGGGGATCAAACCCAGTGCTTTATACATGCTGGCCAGACACAACTGATTTGTCCCACGTCCCTGTCCCATTCTCTAGATACCTGACATTTGTTTGAAAATGTTCATGTTTGGGATGTGGCTCAGCTGAAGACATCTACGAGTGTGCCTGCATACTAGCCATCACTCTTCCTTTCCAAAAAATGACCGAAAAGAGCTACACTAATTGATGACACCGTGGAAGTTTAGATCCCACTAAGAGCCCCAAATCAACCAATCCCTGCTTTCCCTTCATCTGTTTGGTGATGAACCCTGTTTGACATGTATTTCACCTTTGTTGGGCCACTTTCCTTCTGTCTCCTACATGGCTGCTGCTTCCTTGTGGTACTCTCTGTTAACCCCTATTCTGTCTTCTTGTGGTACTCGCTGCTAACCCCCATTTCTTCAGGATGTGGTGTCCTTCTCCAGTAGTTATCCAGAATTCTGGACGAGCGTCTCAGTTGAGCACTCACCCCCCTGGCAGCAGTTTTAGCAGTCATGGCACACCCTGAGCAAGCACCACTTCCTAACTCCATCCTGCATCCGCTGCATCTATGTTTGTGTGGCCTGATTTCCACTGTCAGCTTGGCAGGGTTCGGAATCCTCTAGAAGACACATGCGTGTTTATGAGGGCATTTCCCAGAGAAGTTTAACTGACAAGGGTGAAGTGTGCACAACCATTCTTCCCACTGGGGCCCCGGAGTGAGTACTCAGGAGAAAGCAACTGGACTGTCAGGATTCATCTCTGTTTCCTGGCTGCGGTTACACTGAACAACCTTTTTGCCTTCCTGCCAGAGGGACTATACCCTCAAGCTGTGAGCCAAAATAAAACTACCCTTCCTCCCTCTCTCCCTCCCTCCCTTCTCCTTTTCCTTTCTCCCCTTCTCTCCCTCCTCCTCCCTCCCTCCCTCCCTCTCTCCCTCCCTTCCTTAAGTTACTTTTTGTCATAGCAATGAGAAAATTAATACAACATTTTGCTAACTAGAAGGGATTTTTGTAATTTTTGGTTGTTATTGTTGCTGCACCACCTGTTATTGGATCTCTCCTGAGCATATGAAGTAGAACAAATAACTGACGCTCTGGGACCTATTACGACTGTAGACAGAGACTGCTCATTCGTTTCCTGGCCACCCAGACCCGAATAAACACACAGAAACTATGTTAATTACAACATTGCTTGACTAATGACTTGTGCGTATTCCTAGCTAGTGCTTACATCTTTTAACCCATTTCTATTAATCTATGTATCACCACGAGGTTGTGGCCTACTGGTGAGGTTTCAGCAGCATCCTTCTCGTTTGGCAGCTACATGGCGTTTCCTTGACTCCGTCTCCTCTCTATATCTCTGTTCAGAGTTCCCATCTGGCTTTGCTCTGCTAAGCCATTGACTGAAACAGCTTTATTCATCAACCAATAAAAGCAACACACATACTGAAGGACATCCCACATCAAATGACCTCAGTTCTCACAGAGCTCACGGACTAGACTAGTTGTCACTACCATCTTCAAATACTGTCAAATGGCTTTGCAGATTCTCCAAACACAAATCTGGGTTTGTTGAGACTCTGAAGCTGTCTGCATCTATAGAGACAATGACAAAGACATCATCTTTCTCATCAAGTAACTATACATACATTCATGTTGATCTTGGATAAGCATTCATTAATGCCAAGGTGGGCAAACCAAGTAAATGAGCTCAAAGATGACCTTGTGCAGGGGGATGGCAGGGACCCAGTATGATGGGGTAGTGGATTTCTTCCAAGTTTATTAATCCTAAAGCAAAAATATAATCTATATGGGCAGAAATATAGTCTAATCTCAATTTCATCATCTGTTCTCAATGCTTAATAGAACCTACCTACCTGATTCTGCACTTTCAAAGTGTAACATTGAACATAAAGATGCCCTGAGGAGTAAAATCTCTGGCAGGTGGCCTGTGACTGATAACACAGAGATGCTCTGGGGACAGAGAAATGGCGAAGGCCTTTGCTGCTGAGACTGATGGCCCGAGCTCAGTTCCTGAGGCCCGTGTTGTGGAGAATTGAGCCCTGAGAGTTGTTCCTTGGCTTACAAATGCCAGCGTGCCACAGGGTCCTTTAAAAAGAGGGCAAACATCTTTAATCCCCGGGGAGGCAGAGGCCAGCCAGGGTCTACAGAGTGAGTTCCAGGCCAGCCAGAGACACACAGAGAAACCCTGTCTCGAAAAACCAAAAAAAAAAAAAAAAAAAAAAGATAGCGTATGCGTGGGTGCTTTCTGAGATAGGGTCTCACTTTGTAGCCCAGCCTGGTCTTGAACCCGCTTCCCCCAGGCCACACTTCCAGTGTGCTCAGATTACAGATATGCATCGCTACACCTGCCCTGGCTACAAACATTTTTAACACTTTGCTCATTGAAAGATGATTTACAACAAGAAGGGGCTACGTGCGTGGGACCAAGTGCCCAAGGGGAATGTAATGCCCTTTAAAAACGCATGAAGGATTCCAAGCAACAGCATCAGAGTGTTAGCCCCAAAGTACAGCCCTTTGAGTGTGGGGCCCTGGGGACCAGCATATGGAAGTCTTCATGGGGTCACACGAGACTACCACTTTGCTTTGACCAAAAAAAAACTGTAGCAGAAGTGACATTGTTAGTTTTTAAGATGAGTCCCCGAGAGAATGGCTACTCCATTTAAAGTATACTGGAACTCCCTGGGAGTCTAAACAAAGACTGGCAGCCTGGTGAGTTCATGAGCCAGTGATGGTCTCAGCTGAGCCCAGACTTCCAGCCACCCTTCCCAAGCCACCTGCGATAAAGCTGTCTTTTCAGTTTTGAGCAGCCCACTTAGTATCCGGGTGCCGAGTGACTTCAGTACACCCCACAGTGAGCAGAGCCACTCGGCAACTCAGGAAGGCAGAAATATAATGAAACCGCTCTTCCTTCCAGCCACTACCTTTTGGAAGAATTTGTTCTCACACCTGGAGAAGGAAAAAAAATGCTTTCATTTGATTTGAGCGACAGGTCAAATGAGCAAACAGTGATGCTGCTCTTCAAAATGGGACTTGGAAGAAATGACACTGTGTATCTGGTTCTCGGATTCTGGTTTGAAATTCCCTGGGACAGCTGGGTGTGGTGGCTTAGCACTGATCTCCTAGCACTAAGGAGGCCGAGGCAGGGAGATTGCCACAAGTCCAGGCCAACCTGAGTACAGTGTAAGGTTATCACAAACAGAAGAAGGAGAAGGAGAGAAGGGAGAAAAAGACGGAACAGAAGGAAGAACAAAGAGAAAGAAATGATGAATGAATTACTTGGGGTACTTATTAGAAATGGACAGATACTAAGTTTCTGAGATCGGACTGTTTAAATCTTCATGTTCAGTTAGCTCCCAGGTGATACACGCCTACTTTACAATCTCAGCACCACCGAGTTTGCATAAAAGTATAGATAGGAATGACTTACGTCCTTACTGAGTTTAGTAGGATAGCTCCCTAACTGCACCCACACCATGGCTCTGAATAGGGAGTCACTGCTCAGATGTCATCACAGAGCTAATGGATTACACTCTGCAGGATAAGAACAGGGAATCATGATGGTTGGAATCTACCCCATCAGCTGAGACACACTGCTGTGGAATAAGGACTCAGCCTCGCCACTCATTAAAATCACTTGGAGAACTGAAAAGAAAAAAAAAAGAAAGAAAGAAAGCTGATGTCCAGGCCTCAACCCAGAACTATTAAGCCAAGACCTCCAAGAAGTGAGGTCTGTACATCACTGCTTCTTAAAATCTCCACAGAGCCTTGTAATCGGTAATCCAGGTTGAAAACCAATGGTTTCATCTCTGCCATCTGTCTTCTTATTGCTAATGTGTGAACGGTCCCCTTTGGTAAGCTTCTCTCTCTCTAATATTCTTTCTTTATCAGCTTGAGATAGGGAGTGAATCTGAAAATTTTATGTCTTCAATAGCATTTGACTTGAACCTTAAAAAGAGGCACCTGTCTTTATCACAAACATTCGTAGCACCTTGGAATAAGTACCTCGTGGTCTGGAAATGCTACAATTGAGTCTTTCTAGAGAAAAACCTTACCGTTTAATTACTTCAGTTTTTTTCATTTACGTAAGTGAGGCCACCTTCTTACAAAGTCCATAAGCAAGAGTCCAATTTGGGGAATTACTGATTGAGGATGTGTTCATCCATCGGTGATTCCACACTTCTACCAGTAGGTGGCAGTATAACTTAGGAAAAAGCAACTTGGCAGGTAAGTTGTGTGCTGTAGGAAGGATCATCTTTCTGATGTGAAAGTGACTGTAAAGGATCCAGCTAGGGTAGTGTGTTAGTCACTAATGACTACATTGATGTACTTCGTTTACATCAGAAGTAATAATGTGACTCAGCAATAGGTTTGAAACAGACAAGAGCAGGGCTCCACGTTTCTTTTTAAATAGATTAAGAAATGTTTAAGTCCTTGAGGATCATATGGTCTCTGCCATAATTATTAAGATTCGTCATTATATCACAAAATGGTCCTACCTGATACACAAAAGAAAAGCATGATTATAGTCCAGTGAAGCTTTATGTGCAATCACAAGTGGCTGACTTAAGTGTGGGACCGAGCTTGGGTACTGGCGTGAAGAGGGGAATTCTCCTCAAGCCTGGGTGGCTTTCAGAACTGGTTAAAACTTACATACATTGAATTTACTAGATCAAAATATTTATGAGTGGTGCTCATACAACGGAATAAAAACAAAAAACCCTCCTTTTGACTGAAGGAAACATTAAGCCTCAAATAAAGTTAACTGTTTCTTTTGGGGAGCTGTAGATAAGGCCCAACTTGGCATAATATCATATTCTCAGTATCTGAATAATTATCCACAATGTACATATATAAATAGAGAGCTTAAGTTCCAGTTATAGGTTCTTTAAGAGAGGACTCATTTGGGGCTTCGTGCATGTCAAGGCAGCACTTAGCCAACTGAACTTGATCAAAAATTACACCTCAAAAACGGTGTGGTGCTACAGCCTGTAATTTCACACCCTAAAGGTGTAATTTTAGGGCTACACAAGACCTTGTCTCAAGGAGGATGAGGAAAGGGAGAGATGTCTGTACAAAGCCTGGTACTGGGAATGTCCTCCCCCTCAGCACAACCTAGCATATTTTCTGATGTGGGATTCCCATCTGTATGCTATGAATATCATTGGTTAATAACGAAACTGCTTTGGACCTATAGCAAGGCAGAGCTTAGCTAGGTGGGGAAAACTAAACTAAATGCTGGGAGAAAGAATGCAGAGTCAGAGAGAAGCCATGTATCCGTGCCGGAGCTAGATGCCAGAACTTTACCTGGTAAGCCACAGCCTCATGGCAATACACAGATTAATAGAAATCGGTTAAATTAAGATATAAGAGTTAGCCAAAAATATGCTTAAGCGATTGGCCAAACAGTATTGCAAATAAGATGGTTTCTGAGTGATTATTTCAGGAGTCTGGTGGCCAGGAAAAAAACAAGCGGCCTCCTACAACAATTTTCCATCCTTCCTGGAAGTGGAGATGACCAAAGGAAACAGTAGAGGAGAAGGAAAAGTCACAAAGTAGCACCCATCATACAATACTAAGAGTTGGCTGCTGTCCCCATCTGCAACTGACAAATGAAAACTAAATCTCTTCACAAGTAATGTGAATGTGTGTGTTAAAGTGGTTGATCTTAACTTCGAGTTTAACAATGGGAGGATTCATCATTTAGATAGTCCCATTCATGACTAAAATTTTAATAATTGTTATCATGAATTGATAGATTTTGTTTTCATGTGTGTTATGTGTTGGATGGTTAATTTAAGATTTTTTTCTCTCCATTTTCTCTCTGTGTGTGAACATATGAGTGTGTGGGTGCATGCGGAGGCCAGGGGTTGATAGCAGGCATCTTCTTTGAATCATGCTCCACTTTAGTTTTTTTCTGATTTTTTTAAATTAAAAAATCAGCATACAAGGTATTAGATGTCATTACAGTGTTTTTGAATAGTATACCCCAAAGACAGCAGACCCGAACATGCAAGCCCATGGTTTACTTCAGCTCTATCTACAACAGCAGGGAAAGGAACCAGTCTAGATATCCTTCCACAGAAGAACAAATAATGAAAATATGTTATGCGTCTCCCTTCTTTTTTGAGATAAGGTTCTTTTTTAAATCTAAAGCTTGCTAATTTGGTTAGATGGGCTGGGTAGCAAGTCCTAGGGATCCTCCTGCCTCTGGGCTGGGATTACAGGTACACTGCTGATGTAGGATGTCCTTCTGTATGCTGTGACTATGTGTTTCTTTTATTGGTTGATGAATAAAGTTGTTTCAGCCAATGGCTAGGCAGAATATACCTAGGAGGGAAATGGAAACAAAGATAGGGAAAGAGAGAAGATGGAGTCAGGGAGATGCCAACAACAGCCTAAGGAGAAAGATGTCAGAACAGAGGTAACGCCATGGCCATATGGTGATACACAGATCAGTAAAATGGTTAATTTATAAGAGAGAGAGCTAGCCAGTAAGAAGCCTAAGCCATTGGCCAAACAATTGTAACTGATAATAAGTCTCAGAGTGGTTATTTTATAAGTGGCTGTGGGGACCCAGTGGATGGAGAGAAACCAGTACAGCAGGACCGCAGGATGGAGAAAAATCTCCATCTACACTGCCATGCCCGGCTTTATTTAACATGGGTGCTGGGGATGGGAGTTATAGCCCTCATGGCCATGCAGCAAACACTTTACTCACTGAGCCATTGCCCCAACCCAATAATCTTCCTTAGCACTCTCAGCGTATTGCCAGGGAAACCAAGCTAAGCAAGGTAGCCTGTGGCTGATTCAGCACAGAGCTGAATAATTACTATGGACAGAAAGTGCAAAATTAAAACCACTGGAACTCCATCCCTGTACGCATTGCACAGATGTGTGTTTTCTGCAGATTAATTCTGAGAACCCAGCAATGCATCTGCCCTTAGGGTATGAAATCTGAGTCAGCTCTTTGTCCATGTTTGTACCTTCTAGGCTCTATGAAGATCCTGGATACTGGAGCTGAACATGGGAATGCATACCTGTAATCCCAGTATTAGAGAGGTGGATCAGGAATGAAAGGTTACCCATGGATACCATTGATGCAAAAAAAACAGAGCTACCTCAAAGGCAATAAAAGATAGTTCATACCAGAGTCAAACATGAGTGACCGTGGTCCAGGAACATATATTTAGGTCTTCCCAAATGCAGTGCTCCAACACGGAAGTAGTTTTCATGGAGTTTTCTATAGAGACAGAACAAAGAACCTATAAGTTGAAGCATTTTAAAAAACACATTAGTGGAAGCATTAACTGGGCAGTTATGTCAGACAGAGGAGTCTCAACCATAGGCCTCAGATGGTATTTGACAGCATTCTTAGCCCTTCCATGGGTGGAGAATAGGGTTTTGTTAATAGCTTCCAGAAGTTTCTATCTGTTTCTTAGAATGTTAGGTCTGATGCGAAGGTGGGCAAGGAAAGGATGTTGGGGAAGGCTATCAAAAGAAGTAGTGATTAGGTTATAGGAACACGCCAAACTCCCCATAGTCATGAAGGCTCACCACTCATTGGCCTATGCAATCAGCTTCTTCCCAGGAGTTCGTATACAGAGAGTGAGTTCAAGACCAGCTGGTATCACATGTGGTCCTACTTCATTAAAATAGAACAGGATAAAAATTTAAAAACTGAGTACACCTTACACAGGTAAGTGGGTATAATCCACCAGTTGCTATAGGGAGGAGATATGGAGGATAGGATAGGAAACAGGTTGTCCTTCAGTTTCTGGGGCGTAGACTCTAGCACGTTCTTTGTGTGTTGTCATTTGGCTTCTCATCTTTCTGTTTCCTCCTCTGAAAATGGGAACAAGATTAGTTCACTTCTTGGCAGTTACAGACAGCCAAACCAGGAACTTGGAGTTGGTCCTAGCTTGTTCCCTGAAGATACACAGAACAAGACCAAAACCAAGCATCCACCCCCAAACCCAGTTTCTTTAGCTCTATGATTTTCTCTATGTAACTTAGCCAGGCAACCCCCACGAAAAGCCCCAAGCAACACTGACAGGTGTACTGCATCTTCAGAGGACTGAGAGACGCTGGACAGTTCACTAAGATCCAGCCCCTTTGACAGACACTGGAGTAGCTGCATCCTCACTTAGATAACAGCATCCTAAAAGAGCATCTTTTTACTGGTTTTTGCTATCCTATTTTGAACACAAGAACGACCGACCGTTCTGCAGAGATGAAACTGTTGAATTCTGAGATCAAAAGTCAGTGCCATTTCTTTCTTTTTTCCTTTCATTTTTTTTTTTTGAGACAGGGTTTCTCTACATAGCCCTGACTATTCTGGAACTTACTCTGTAGACCAGATTGGCCTTGGACTTACAGAGATCTGCCTGCCTCTGCCTCCAAGGGCTGAGATTAAAGGCGTGTGCCACCACTGCCCATCTTGCCTTTCTTTTCTTTTTTAGTATATGTGAGTTCTTTTTTTGTTGCTTTTATTGAGCTATACAATTTTCTCCCTTCCTCTACTATCCCCTTCTATGTTCTTCCATGACCCCCATACTCCCAGTTTACTCAGGAGATCTTGTCTTTTTCTCCTTCCTATGTAGATCCCTGTATGTCTCTCCTAGGGTCCTCTTTGTTGTCTAAGTTCTCTGGGGTTCTTGACTGCAGGCTGGTTTTTCTTTGTTTTATGTCTAAAAGTCACTTATGATGAGTATGTATTATATTTGTCCTTCTGGGTCTGGGTTACTTCACTCAATATGGTGTTTCCTAGAGCCATCCATTTGCCTGCAAATTTCAAGATGTCATTACTTTTACCACTGTGTAGTACTTCATTGTGTAAATGTACCACATTTTCTTTTTCCATTCTTCAGTTGAGGGGTATCTAGGTTATTTTACTTAAGGAAATGCTCAACATCCTTAGCCATCAGAGAAATGCAAATCAAAACAACTTTGAGATTCCATCTTACACGTGTGAGAATGGCCAAGATCAAAAACACTGATGACAGCTTATGCTGGAGAGGACAAGGGGTAAAAGGAAAACTCCTCCATTGCTGGTGGGAGTGCAAACTTGTACAGCCACTATGGAAATCAGTAGGGTGATTTCTCAGAAAATTAGGAAATAATCTATCTCAAGACCAAGCAATACCACTTTTGAGTATATACCACCAAAATGCTCAATCATACCACAAGGACATGTGCTCAGTTATATAACTATATAATAGTAGCATTATTTGTAATAACCAAAACCTGCCTTTTCTTAATCTTTAACTGATAAATAAAAATTGTGTATATTCATTTTGTCCAACATGCTATCTTTATATATATGTGTGTTATAGAATGGCTATATATATTTAATAACCTATATATTCATAATTTTTGTGTTGAGAACACTTGCAATCTATTCTTTTAGCAATTTTCAAGAATGTAACACATTTCTATTTATAGTCATCATAACATAATAGGTCTCTTGAATTTATTACTCCGGCTTAACAGAAAATTGGTACCCATTGGCCAATTCCTCTCTAATCCCTGCCAATGACTCCGCCTTCATGAGGCCACTCTTTTCTTTGCTTTGTGACTTCTCCTTAGTTATTTTTCAGATCTCACATGTAAGTGAGGCCAGGTGGTACTCGTTCTTCTGCATGGACACCCAGGTTGGTTTTATTTTGAGGCTGTTATTAAGAATGTCATAAGATGGGCATACAGCTGCCCCTTTCACATACTTCTTTCATTTCCTTTGGGGATACACACAATAGTTGGATGGCTCGATCATATGGTTATTCTATTTTTAATATTTTGAGCAACCCCAGCACCATGTTCCCTGATGGAAACACTAATTTGCATCCCTACCAGCTGTGTGTGAGCCCTTCATTTTCTCCACAATCTTGCCAACGCTCGTCCATCATCTTTTCAGTCGCAGTTAGCCTAACAGGAGAGCGATGTCCCTGCACTACGCTGCTGCTGGTTTCCCCTATTGATTAGTGATGTTGAGCATTTATTGCACACCTCTTGGCTATCGGTCGTCTTCTGAGGAATATCTGCTTAGGTTTATAGCCAGGTTAAAAGCAAGTTGTTTGTTATCTTGCTGTTGAGTTGGCTTCCATATGTATTCAGGACACTAGCTTCTGGCAGATGCGCACTTTGCATGCGATTCTCCTAGCTGTTCTTTTTACTCTCCTGATGGTCTCCTTTGCTCCGCAGAAACCATCCAGTTGCCTCCTTTGTCTGCTTTTGCTTTGGTCGCTTGCGCCTTTCCTGAGAAGGTAATGCCCAGGGCAACATCAAGGAGCTTTCCTCCTATTCCCTCACTGTTGTATGACTTCAGTTCTTGTATTTTAGTCTTTCCCTTTTCCCAGTTGATTTCTGTACATTTAGGAGTGGCAAGGTCCAGTGTCATTACTTCTGCATGTTGACACCCAGTTTCCCCAGCTCCATTATGGAAGAGATTGCCTTCTCCCAACTATACGCTCCCGGCACCTTTGTCAGCAGCCAGTACAGCTAACTCATGGGCTTCTTTCTGGGCTTTCCATTCTGTTCTATTTGTCTCCATCCCTAATGTTATGCCAGCACCATCCTGCCTTTTTTTTTAAAATTACTTTTATTACTCTAGCCTCACGGCAGATTTTGAAATCCAATAGCATGGTGCTTCCAGCTTTTGTCTTTCTGCTTAAGATAGCTTTGGCTTTTGAGGTGGTTTGACATGGCTCTTAGGATTTCTACTTGTGTGAGGAGTCAGTGTTAATGGGGTCATGCTGTGTTTGTAGATCGTCATTATGGACATTGTAACTATTAATTTCTGTGAACACAGGATAACTGTCCACTTTTCTTACGCTTTCTCTAATTTCTTTTTTTAATTAATTTATTTATTTATTTTGCAGTGGTGTTTTGCCTGCATATATGTCTGTGTGGGGGTGTCACATCTTGGCATTACAGACAGGTGTGAGTTCCTATACGGGTGCTGGGAATTGGACCCAGGTCCTCTGAACGAGCAGTTAGTGCTCTTAACTGCTGAGGTATCCCTCCTGCACCTCCAATTTCTTTTTGGTAGCTCTGAGTTGCCTCCAAACATCACTTTATTAGACACAACCAATTATTGTAGTTTGAGTGTGAACGGCCCTCAAAGGCTCATGGGTTTGGGCAGGCCTCAGGTGCAACTGTTGGAGAGCTCCAGCTTGGGGCCCCATTCCACTTTCATATCTCACTCCTCCCATTCCAGACCCCGCCCCCTCAAAAAGCCCACCAAGGGTCAGCTCCTCCCCTGGGGGGCTGCTCAAGACCACACCTATAGGCTGCTTAAGACCTGGTGGCCATATTTGCCACGAGATTCCTCTCATGCCCTCCTGAGGGTTACCCACGAGTTGCTTTGCTCTGTTCATTAAACCTAAATTCAATAATTCGGTTTGATTGGCTTATTACATCGGTGGCAGATATCCAATAACCGGGGATTCAAAACCTATCAGGAGCTGCTGTTTTGGAGTTGTCAGACCTTTGGAGGTGGAGCCTTGCTGGAGGAAACAGGGTGCTGGGTGTGGACTCTGATTTTACTGCGTGGGTTTACATCCTGCCTGCTTTCTGCTTCTTGGACCAGCTGCTTTTCCCATAAGTCCATGTATCCCTAAGTCCTGGGGCAAAAGAAGCCCTTTCTCTGCGAATTGCTTCTTTTCAGTAACTTGGTCATAGCAATATCAACGAAAAGGTAGCCAATACACAGACTGTCAAACCGAATCTGATACAAACAACAGCAGAATCCTCCAAACTCTTATGGTGAGGGTGTGTGCTTGTGGTGCAACCCAGCACTCTGGGAGCTGAGACAGGAGGTTCTTGAATAGAAGTCCAGTCTGGGCTACAAAGCAAAACCCTCAAAAATCTATCTATAAAATGAAGCAAGCAACATTCCTCATCCACACACAAACACTACCCTGAAAGTGGAAGGAAAGGTCATGTTCTATGGTGGAGGAAACACAACCAGAATAGAATACGGTTTCCACCTTGCTTCTTAAGCATTAATTGCTGGTACAAAATTACAGGTTGTAAAAACACATAGGGAATAGTTTGCATAATCTCTTTTTATTATCTATAATTAAAGTTTTATCTACTCAGTGGGTCTCTGAACTCTCCCCCAAAGTGTGCCCTTTGCATTTCTCAGCTCCTCTGGGCTTTGTATGGTTCTATCTTTAGCCATGAGGTCGGCTGCTATGTGTGTACAGGTGATATTTGAATTCAAGCACCTATGGCAACTTCATCCCTCTGTTCATTCTTATCTTGCTCCTTGCAAAATGCCTTCTTCCACAAAACATCCATTTATACTCACATTATAAAGCCTGCAAAAACCTGTTTTCTAATATGTCCCCCCCAAATAGCAACCACAGCCTTTCCCCTCAAATCTAGTAGCCTGTCCCTATTTGTGACCTAATCAGTAGGATCTGGTAACACCCACTTATGCCAGTTTCTGCAAATTTATGAGATTTCTGGTCACTAGAGTGAATTTTGGAGATTCAAGTCCACTGGCCTGGCCTTATTCTTTTCCTCACACAGGGTTATTTTCCATTCTTCATGGTTACTCGCGATTCTCTTTAGAGTAGTGGAAGATGGGGGTGGAAAGAGCTTTAGAGCCAGAGGTCAGGAAGGATAGGGGGCAAAACTGTCACGGAGCTGGGAGTGACAGCAAGAGATCAAGGCCATCCACATCCCAACAGAGACGGGGAGGGCCACATTAGCTCACCCTTCACTGAGAAGCCACTGGTGACTGATGGCTTCTATGACTTCTAGGGCAGAGAGAGTCAGGTTTCTTTAAGTAGTTAGTCAGCCAGACTCCAGTGGTTGTGGGAAGGGTGGATGCTTTCAATTCTCAAAAAATTAAAAAAAAAAAGAGAAACAAAATGAAAACCAAAAAACCAACAAGCAAGAGCAAACCCACCCCAGTAGAAACTTCAGATTCACTTAAAATCTGTGTTTTTTCTTCTGTGGCATGCCATTCGTCACTTAGAATTGTTCTTTTTCTGTTTTAAAGGGTTTTCGAGACAAGGTCTCACTCTGTCGCCCAGACTGACCCGGAACTCACTATCTTACCCAGTCTGGTTTCAGACTTGCTCTAGCCTCAGCCTTCTCGATCCTGGGGTTATAGGTGTGAACCACATTCCTTGGCTATGTTTTCTCTAAAAATATACTAGTGGTCCTTCATCAGAAAACTTTCAATTATCTTGAAATTTCAGTGTGTAAAACATTTGTGATGCTAGCTACTTCCAATCATATTAAGGGAGGGGGGACTATAACCTTCTCTAAGAGATTTTTATATAATATATTGAAGTAGAACCTTGCCTTTGGACTCTATACTAGGAGATTCAATTACTAACACATAAGCAATTTTAATTCTAGTACAGTTTCATAGAACATTGCCACAGTGAAGCCTCAGAGGACAGAACCACATTATCAAGTCCCTTTCCTTGGGATAGAAACAAACATTCTTTGAGTAAATTAGATCCATCTTTACCTTAAGAAATAAAACTTCAGCCTTCCCATCATTGCCTGAAAAGTAATTTTGTCCTCCTGACAACATTAAATTATTCTGAAGGCTTTGGCTTTTAGGAGAAAATTGGCTTTCCCAGAACTAGCTATGTTTCTGAATTCCTTTTCTTTTCTTAGAAATATTTCCCACATATTATGAGCTCTATCAGAAAGTTATAACGGGTCATTTCTCTTCTGCGACTTCATGGATTTAAAAACAATGTTTACATAAGTCAATTTATTAGTATATTTGAATATTTGTTATCAACGGTAAGTGCTCTATCTTTCTCCTCCTTGCCTCTTTCATACATACATCTAACAAATTCTCGAGTTCTGCTTTTGTTTAAAAGGAAAAGAAAAAAGTTAATAAATGGAAGGCTTCAGTCTTAGTTTAATTTCTTGGTGCTGTGATAGAGCATCTTGACAAGAAGCCACTTAAAGGAGAAAGGGTTTAGCTGGTAGTTCACGGTCTAGTAGTTTTTGTCAAGGAAGGAAGTAGACTCCGTAGTTTAGAGCAGCTGGACACATTGTATCCACAACTGAGAGACAGAGCAAGGAATGTGTGCTGTTGCTCAGCTCCCTTCTCTACCGACAACCGACAAGATCCAGAATCTCACAGTGGGAATGGGACTGCCCAAAGTGGGCTTGTCTTCACACCTCAAAGAAAGCAATCAGGATAATTCCCCCGTAGGTATTCTGAGAGGCCTGTCTCCCAGGTGTTCTTAAATTCTGTCCCTCTGACCACACTAGCCTTCCCAATACCTTAGCTTCCACTAGATTAACCATCAGTGCTAACAATCACTTTTCCTCAGCATGCTAGCTCACCGCACATTCCTTCCTGTCTTCCAATTTTCATTGTTTCCCTGGGCATCTCATCATATGTCCTTGGCTTGTTTGAATTTACCATGAGCTACCAACTTTTGAACTCCTCTCAGCAATGTTGGAACTCGAAAATGTATTCTTTACCCTGCTTTCTTGTGTGTGTGTGTGTGTGTGTGTGTGTGTGTGTGTGTGTGTGTGTGTGTATGTGTTTGCCCTTTCTGTGGTACATCTTAGTTCTATAATAATCTTAAATCCTATACTATAATCATCTGTATGTAGTCAAGACTCATTCATATTTATGCCCCACCCCTCTTTCTGTGGCTGTTCCTTCCTTGCAGCATTTCCCTGCTTTTCTTTGGGTCATTTTTGTGTCCCTGAAAATCTGTGTAGCTGTAGCATTTCAGTCTACACACCCATTTTTGTTGATCTTAAATTTTCTTTGTTTCGCTTACTTCTCCTGAAGCATGTTTTTGCTGGGTGTAGGATTCCAGTTCTCCTCCCCCTCTCCCCCGGTCCCCTTCTTTCTTATTTTCAACACGCTAAGTCCCAACCCCATAACTTCCATTACTCCTGTTTGATAGTCGTCTTAAGTCTTGCTGTTGAGTCCCTGAAGCTAATGCTTCTTGTTTTTCTCTTGGGTGCTTTTTAAAATTTTCTTGTTATCTCTCACTTTCAGACTACGGGCATCTTGCTTGGAATTTGGTTTGATATTTTAGCTTGACAATTTTTGCAGATTCTCAGCCAGCTCCTCTTCACATCCTGTCTTTACTACATTTCCTACCTCTTCTTCTAGTTCTTTGGTTAAATATATGCGTGACCTTTTTACTCTATTTTATTTGTCTTGGCTTTTTTTTTCTGCCAGAATTTTGAGATTGTTCTACAGTCTGAATATTTTATAATGAACTCTCTTTGCTTCTGGCAATATTTATCTTACTTGCCTTAAAATAATCTATTGAATTCATATATTGGATTTACTCATTTAGTTATATTTGCTCATTGTACTAGAATTTTAATTTAATTCACTGAAATAGTCTTTTCATTTCATAATGTTCTCCACACTGTCATCTTAAGCATATTAATCTCTCAGAAACCTCAATAAATCAGAAGATTTCCACTAAAAAAAAATTCTGCTGGAAGATGATTACCACCTTGGCCCATAGAATCTTACCTCACAGGTAAAAGTTAACGTAAAAAAGAGTAAAAAGTCATGACAAGTAGCCGA
This sequence comes from Ondatra zibethicus, assembly GCA_004026605.1. Taxonomy (NCBI): domain Eukaryota; kingdom Metazoa; phylum Chordata; class Mammalia; order Rodentia; family Cricetidae; genus Ondatra; species Ondatra zibethicus. Next base: position 19,313 of record PVIU01012688.1, on the reverse strand, counting down.
ATCAAAAGAAAGGGAACTGGAATTTATAATTTATGCATGGTTTTAATACCTCTGTATGATGAATCCCTCCCTGAGAAGTAAACTGTAGTTTAAATGTGATGCCCTCCATTGCCTCCAGCATTTGAGCACTTGGTTTCCAGATGCTGGTGCTGTTGGGGAGGCCTTGTTGGAGGAAAGATATCACTGGAGGTGGGCTTTGAGAGTTTAAAGACTCAGGCTGGTTTGGATTCATTCTCCCTGCTTTGTGCTTTTGGTTTGAGGTGTGAGCCCTTAGCTTCCTGTTCCTGCTGCCGTGCCTGCATCCTACCATCATGGACTTGAACCCTCCGAGACTGGGAACACCGACAGACTCTTCTACAAGCTGCCATGGCCCTGGGTTTCACAACAGCAATAGAAAAGCAATCAGTACATAAGCCAAGCTCAGAAGGAACCCTTCCTAAGATAGTCGCGACAGACAGAGCTGAGGTTAATCTTAATTCAGAATGCCACATAGAACTTTCGTCTCTAACAAGAAAGTATTGTTTACCATGCATGACATTTTTCTTTTTTTTATTAAACCTTTTATTTTAAAAGAATCTCAAACATATGTAAAGTAAATAGAATGACTTATATAGATGGAGTATGTATCATAATGGACCCCCCCCCACATCATCCAAGCTAAAAACCATTCACTATTTGGATATTATTTCAATTGATAATTATTTTTACATAATCTTAAACCCAATTTCTAATCCTCATTGGTTACTTTTACAAATATTTAAGAAATAATTATAAACATTGAAAAACAAAATTTAGCTGTAAAGTTTTGACAAAAGGCTTGCTGTTAATAGCTAAACTGTGTCAACTCCAGATTCACTACTGAAGCCTTAATTCCTAGGCTGACTGTGTTTGTGCCAGAGACTACAAGGAGACGATAATGGGTCTGTGAGACTGTGAGGACTGAGTTTTGACCCTTAGGGGCTGCAGGAAGAAAGCAGGAGAACAGAACCCTGTGCACTCAAAGAAGGAAACTCAGCATGAAACAACATCTTGAGCCTGAACTTTTCAACCTCTAAAACTCAAGAAATAAATTGATGTTCTTTATGCTACCTGTCTGTAGTATTTTGTTATAGTAGTCCTGGAAGACTAATACATACTAACAAGTTGTTAGGGAGCATCTTAATTTACCAAGACAAACCTAGGAAACATCTTAATCTACCCAGGCAATACTAGGGGACATATTAACCTGCCCAGACACTCCCTAGTGGACTTCTTAATTCATCCAGACACTCCCTAGGGGACATATTAAATCACCCAGACAATCCCTAGGGGACATATTAATCTACCCAGACATTTCCTAGGGGACATCTTAACCTACTCGGATACTCCCTAGGGGACATCTTAATCCACCCAGACATTTCCTACAGGACATCTTAATCTACCCAGACACTCCCTAGGGGTCATCTTAATCCACCCAGACACTCCCTATGGGACATCTTAACCCACCCAGACAATTCCTAGGTAACATATTCATCCATCCAGACAATCCCTAGGGGACATCTTAATCCACCCAGATAATCCGTAAAGGCATCTTAATCTACCCAAACAATCCCTAGAGGACATTTTAGTCCACCAAGACAGTCCCTAGGGGACATCTTAGTCCACCCTGACAATCCTAGGAGACATCTTAATCCACCCAGACAATCCTAGGGACATCTTAGTCCACCCTGACCATCCTTCTTTTTCTGCTTTCTAGGCAGATAGTGTTTTAGTTTTTTGTTTGTGTTTAGTTTTTTAATCTCGTGTCTTAGCTTTTTCCCCTATTGCTGTGATAAAATACTGACGAAAGCAACTTAAGGGAGGAAGGGTTCATTTAGCTCACAGTCCCAGGTTACAGTTCATTATGGCAGAAGCCACACAGTCAGAAACTTGAGAAAGTTGGACACATTTCATCCCCAGTCAAGCAGAAAGCGATACATTCATGCTGCTTTCAGGATCGATCCATGCTCAGAGAATGGGATGCCCTACTCAGGGAACAGGATCGTCTGCTCAGGGAACAGTCCTGCCCATAGATAAGATGGATCTTCCTTTGTCTACAAATACGGTCAGGATAATCCCCAATAGGAGACCCAGGGACTCATCTTTTAGGTGGTTCTAGATTCTGCCAACATGACAATTAATACTGACCATTACACTTATATTAGTGTTGTCTCTTTTTAATATTTATAGAGTTGACACAACATAGTGTGTTACTTTTTGTTGTTTCTTTTACTCAGTATTGTGTCTGGGTTTGGCCAAGACTCTATGGACATGGGATTGGAACTATTCATTGAAGTCTGGCAGGTCCAGCTGTGAGTACATACGGAAGTCAGTGGCTCCCTCTTACCTAAAGTCCATCAATCACCTGTAGTTTTGCAGTAAGGGGTAGGGTCTCATGAGCCTCTCTTTTGTCCGTGATTAAAAGGGTCTGTCTCGGGCAAGTAACCTTAGCTGCTATGAGTTCATGATTACATTGATTGTGTCTTGTCAAGATGGTGGTGTTTCACTGTCCTTCTTCTTGTCTTCCGGCTCTTATGGTCTTTTGATCACTCTTCTGTAATGTCCCCAGAGTCTTAGAGAGGCTGCTGTAAATGACCAGTTTAGGGCCGAGCTCTCTTATTCTTAGCATTGGGCAGCCGTGAATGCTGCCCTCACCACGGTTCACTGCAGGTTTCTCTCATTAGACTTGAGAGTAGCTTTTGTCTAAGGGTGTAAATACAGATATTTAGAAGGTATCTTGATTTTACGACTATTTAGCTAAATGTCAATAGACATGTTCCCCAGCACCTATGATCTACGGAGGCATGGGTTTTTGATAAGGCTTACACTATTAGGGATAGGTGCCCTCTGTGGCAGACCTCAAATCCAATCATAAAGTAGTTGGTTACCTTCGAAACAGTGGTGCCACTATTGTATATGTGAGCGCATATTACCTGTCATGTTGATATCATAGTTTGTAGATCCAATTTCTTCATAAGACCATTAACTTCTTTTTTTTTAAAAAAAAAAAACTCAACGGAGGAGTTTTATTAGGGAAAGGGGAGAGAGAGAAAGGAAGAGAAGAGAAAGAAAGGAAGGAAGAGACAGAGAAAAGAGGCCATTAACTTCTTAATTAGCCTGCATAACAACTTTCATACTTTGAAAGCTAGCAGGAAGGAGGTTTTCAGCTTCTTGGTTTATTCACATTTTGCAAACAAGGCATGTAACATCATTAACAATGGAGTTCTTGTGGGTAACCAAGTGAAAGGCAAGAGACTGTATTGTTTGGGGGGGACCTGTGGTGATTTGAGTGAGAACTGTTTCTCATGGACTCAGGTATTGAATACTTGGTCCCCACTTTGTGGTACTGACTGAGGAGGTTATGGAGCCCTTGGAAGTTGGAACCTTGCTGGAGGAAGTATGCCACTAGGGTTGGGGTTTGAGAGTTTACATCCTAGCTATATAGCCTCATCCATGTCCTGTTTGAACTCTCTGCTTTGTATTTGTGGTTGCAGATGTGACCAGCCAGCTTACTGATCCTGTTGCCTGCTGCTATGCCTTCTTCATCATTTTGGACTACACTTATTATCTTAGTAACTGTTGTATTGCTATAAGGAGGCACCATGACCAAGACAACTTATAAGAGAAAGCATTTCATTTAGGAGCTGGCTTACAGTTTCAGAGGGTTAGTCCATGATCATCATGGCGGGGAGCCTGGCAACAGGCAGGGAGACAGGGAGGCAGGCATAGTACTGGAACAGTAGTTGAAAGCTTTCATCTGATCTACAAGTTGCGGAGAAAGAGAGAGAGAGAGAGAGACAGAGAGAGACAGAGAGAGGGAGAGAGAGACTGGCCCTTGAATGGGCTTTTTAAGCCTTAATGCTCACCCCCAGTGACACACCTCCTCTAATAAGGCCACACCTACTTCAGCAAGGCCACATCTCCCAATCTTTCCTGAACAGTTCTCTTAACTGGGGACCAAGCATTCAAACATTGGAGCCTATGGACGTCACCCTCATTCATACCACCACACTTCTGGAACTGTGAGCCCAAACAAACTTTTCATTCTAGAAGTCGCTCTTGATTATGGTATCATCTCAGCAACAGAAAAGTAACTAATATCAGGTCCTTGGGGTCACTTGGCCTACAGCTCCTAAGAAGGCAGCCCACGCCAGGGGCTGGGGTCTTTAGTGTCTCACTGCTTCCAGGGACAGCATTATCCCGCTACAAGGGTTATTTATCTTTGAACTACTTTTTTTAAAAAATATTTTCTTTTTTTAATGGTTTTCTTTTATTTTTTTTCAAGATTGTTTATTTTTATGTGCATTGCTGGTTTGCCTGCAAATACATCTGTGAGGGTGTCAGATCCCCTGGAACTGGAGTTACAGACAGTTGTGAGCTGCCATGTAGGTGCTGGAAAATGAACCCAGGACCCCTGGAAGAGCAGCCAGTGCTCTTAACCACTGAGCCAACTCTCCAGCCCTTTAATGATTTCTTTAAGTTGGGCTATATGGCAGTAGGCCTCAATGGCGTCTTCACAGTCCCTTTGTTTCAGGTAGCCCTAATGCTTATTCTTTTTATTACGCTAACTCTTGATGAGCATGAGTTTTAAATTTTGATGAAATTCAATTTTTCAAAAAGTTCTTTTTGGTTATCTCTGTCTACACTCTGTTTACAAGGCCCCTCTAACATTATGAAAATACTGTCTCTGCTTCCTTTGAAAAGATTTGAGTTTTTTTTCACTCGTCTGTTTAGACCTACAGTATGTCTTAATATGAGCAAACTTAAGATCATGTTGTTTACAAAGCTGTGCCTCTTGCTTCTACCTGAGGCTGTTTCATCTCCCTCTTCACACATCATTGCAAAGACTTCCTAGGTAACAGTAGAGGCTGTTCTGACTTCCTAGGCCACAGATAAGACGGCATGTATTTAAGCCTTCCTTTATTTTGCAATATTTAAGTTATTCTCTCTCAGTAATATTTGCAACAATTTTTTTTGCATATGGATGTGCATTTTGGACTGATTTCTCAAAGATGAATTACTGGGCCAAATGGTATGAAATATCTTGAGACTCTGGATAATCATCGTGTTCTCAAATGCATTCCAGAAAAAAATTTTAATCATTTAAATGCCTTCCAGCTTGGATGAAGGATGTAGCTAGGTAGTAAACTGTGCGCTTAGCATATGCAAAGCACTGTGCTTAATCCCCAGCACCAATTAGTTAATTAATTAATAAAGTAAATTCCTTGGAGCAATATGATAATATTTAGCTCATTGTATCCTGCCTTCAAGGGTTACCTTTCTTAATGTGTTTAAGAAGGTATTTTTTGCAATGTCACTTAATATTTCTTCTATTATCAAATTGGAACTTTTTTTTTATGTGCATTGGCGTTTTGCCATGGGTGTTGGGTCCCCTGGAACTGGAGTTACAGACAATTGTAAGCTGCCATATGGGTGCTAGGAAGTAAACCTGAGTCCTCTGGAAGAGCAGTCAATGCTCTTAACTGCTGAGCCATCTCTCCAGCCCCAAATCAATCTTTTAAAATAGATTTATCAGCTTCACTTTCTTCATTCAGAATCAGAATTTATTTTTGTTTTGTTTTGTTGGTTTTTTGAGACAGGGTTTCTCTGTAGCTTTGGAGCCTGTCCTGGAACTAGCTCTTGTAGACCAGGCTGGCTTCGAACTCACAGAATGTCTCATTTATATGTATTGTTCACTTAGGCATTGCTTATTTTTAGGGACTCTACTTTACTCCTTGTGAGTCTATCCCAGAAACATATGAAGGATATTAACCACTTATTTCACACCACATATTTCAGTTTTTGGTGAGATTGTTTACACGTGGTGTTTAATGTTGTTAGTGGACCTAGTAAAATATTTTTGCTAGTGCTATGAAGATGTTTATGAGTGTACAATTGTAAGAACTCAGAGATGGGGAAGGTCAACAGGTGAAGTGTAGAATCACCCATGAGGATGGCAAAGTGAGGCCTTTCTGTGTTTGATCTGCTCAGCAATGGCTGCATATTTATGAGTCTAATGTTGGTCCTCAGCTTGTTCCTCTATGTCTGAAATACAGATCAGTATTAAAAATTTACGAGATTCCTGAGTGAGAGTATAATTAAATGCAAAGTGCTCCTCCTTAAGTTATTCTAGAGTACATATTATACGCTAGGCAAGCCCCATTTCTTCCCTTTTACATCTTTGTAGGGGATAAACATGTAGTAGATATGCACATACCGCTTCACTTTTATAGCAAAGTAAAGTTATAAAAAAACGATTCCCAATGACACAAGCTGTATTGCCAAAAGCAGATTTAGTTGCCATTCTATGTAATAGGCTGGGAAGATTAAGGAAGAAGACGCATGCTGAAGACACACTGTGCTCTCCCCTAGTTACTCCTTGCCACTGTGATAAACACTATGACCAGAAGCAGCTTGCTGAGAGAAGAGTTTATTTCGGCTTATAGCTGACTACCCATCAACAAAGGGAAGCCAGGACAGGAATTCAGGGAAGGAACCTGGAGGCAGGAACTGAAGCAGAGGCCGCAGAAGAATGCTGTGTACTAGCTTGCTCTCTCTCTCTCTGGTTTGCTCAGCTATCTGTCTAATACAGCTCAGGCCCACTTGCCTAGGGTTGGCACTGCCTACAAAGGGCTGGAGCCTTCTATTAGAGATGCCACTGCTTACAGAGGGCTGGGCCCTTCTACATGAATCAAGAAAATGTCCCCAGAGTCATGCTCACAGACCAATCTGATGGAGGCAGTTCTAATGTTGAGCTTCCCTCTTCCCAGGTATGCCAAGTTGGCTATCGAGATGAGCCATCACTTCTGCTCTGTGAAGCCTTACCACGAGTGCTTTCTCTGTTGGTAGGTAAACCAGATTCACATTCATCATATATAGAAAACATTGTACTCATATAGTTATTTCCCTTGAATTATATATTCATTGTGCACCTGAAAGATTTGAAGATGATTTTGCTTAGCTTTTGGGGTGTTTTCTCACAAACAAATATTTCCTAAAAACTATTGGTTGAGTTTCAGTCAAAACCTTGAATCTCTTGCCGTCTCCTCGGGCTGTCTCCTTAGCTCCCTACCAAATAAGGGCAGTTTGTACACAAATTCAAACACATTTCATCAGCTGAAGGACATTTAGGTCATCTCTATTCCTATCTATTTGAACAGAGCAGCGATGAACGTGGCTGAGGAAGGATCTGTGCAGCAGGGTGTTGAGTCTGTCAGGCATATGCCAAGGAGTGGTATTGCTGAGTCATGCTAGATGTACTTTTAGCTTCAAATACGCACTGTTAAGCCCATTAGTCCAAGTGCTAACATGTCTTCTCGTTCTAAAACAATGATTTTACCACGTGTGGTGACTCACACTGTAATCCTGGTGATTAGGAGGCTAAGGAAGGAGGATCTGAGGTCAGCCTGGGCAACATAGTTCCAGGATAGTTTAGACTACACAGTGAGAGCCTTTCTCAACAACAATAACAAAAACACCACCAGCACAGCAGCAACAAAATAACTAATACAACAGGCTCCCACAACGCAGCACATGAAAAAACGGTGTTTATAAAGGAGAACAAACGAGGACTTTGGGAAGTTTGCCGTTTGCCCATGGACTGGATCTCGCTTTGCAGATCTTCCTGCCGGAAGTCGGAAAGCAAAGCTTTGGGGACGATTTTCCACTTGCTGTTTAAGAAGAAACTAGAAATGCATCCCCGAGCCTCTCTTAAATTTACTTCAAAGAAAAGAAAATATTTGCTGCAGAGAGTCGTCAGCTTATTTGTGAAAAATGAATTGTCGTTTCATTTTAGAACAAGGTAAACAAAGCCATAAAAAGCACCGCTCAGAGCTGTCAGAGGCATGCAGCTTTTAAATCAGAAGCGAGCCCGGTGCTACACTCTTGAGTCTCCGCTCTGTTCTACCTGCCCAAGTGTCTAGCTGAGATGAAGAAACAACCACTGCGCCCACACGGTACCCACACTCTTAATTACCGCAGAACAGGAGTGATGGCCCAGTGCCGCTGACCTTTGCCGAGCAAGCGGCTTTCTGGGAGCCCTGTGCAAGCCTGGCACTATAGATGTATCTTATGATACGTTGGGTAATGTGGGAAGTGTAAATAAAACGAAACATGTTTCCACGCAAGGGTTAAGTGAGACAAACTCCATATTGAAAAGTAAGAAAGGTGAAGAAGCCACTTGGCAGAAATTCAAATTCCTCCGGGGTCAGCATTTCTTGAAATCAAAATATACATGCTCAAGGTTGCCCTCCAGGCTCAAAATTGCACTCTGCTTATCAGCTGTGCTGCTTCAAGTCGGTCAGCCTTGCAAGAATTTGAGGTGGAACTCTGACCACTCAGAGAGAGGCAGAGGACCCCTTTGCATTAGGAAGAGAAACCCAGTCAGACCCACACTGGGTGTACTTGCCTGGTGTAGGAGGGTCCTCAGGGATGATTTGGGAGTCCCCTCTGTGTGCCGTGGTTACCATTAATAAATAAAGAAAACTGCCTTGGCCTTTTGATAGGGTGGGTGGAGTAGATAGAACGGAATGCTGTGAGAGAGAAGGCAGTGTGGCAGAGGCAGACGCCATGCTTCTCCAGCACAAGATGGACACTGGTTAGACTCATGCCAATAAGCCACAACTCAAGTGGCGATACACATTAATGGAGATGGACTAAAATAATATGTGAGAGTTAGCTAATAAGGGGCTGGAGATAGTGGGCCAGGCAGTATTTAAATAAATACAGTTTCCATGTAATTATTTCGGGTACGCACCAGGGGCCGGGTGGCACAAGGGGCCCTGCGCCGGGAACACAGCCCAAGCCCCTCATTACTACACTTGCCCATTTGATTTGACACAGGTATGCATCCTTCTGCAGGAATGAAACTTTTTTCCCTTTTTGACAAGGTTTGGATCGTATGGTCATTTTCATGAGACCCCAGGCCCATTTCTTCCGAGGAACTTACATTTCTAGCAGCTGTGGATTAGCGACAAGGTATTCCACCTAGACAGAAGCTGGGGAAATAATAGAACATGGGTGAATCTAAAATTCGTTCAGGATCTTCCTGAAATTGATTGAAAAGTGTGACTCCGAGTAAACTGCCTTCAAAGTTCATCCATTGTGTTTAAGTCAATGGGCTCAGCTCATTAGCAAAGCTGCCATGTTTTGATCCCATCACATTCTCCTACAGAACATTAAAGCCTTCCAGTTGGATTCTCACAGAATAAATTGCAGTGCCTAATACTGGCAGTTGCTTTGGCCATTTTACTACATTAAGTGTCTACTTTTAAAACATTTGAGCCCATGTCTCTATGTGTAGATAATCTGCATGAGTTACTATGGGACTTCCACTCTGAGCCCATTTGAAAGGTAGATAAACTCAGCCATGACAGACAGTTCCTATGAAGTCCTTGGAAGGTGGAAAGAATGAATGATTGAGTCAGTGTCTAGAGTCCATCCAGAGTTGACCCTGTGACCCCAGGCTGAGGAGGAGGGTGGATTTCAGCTACTCCAATCCTGGGCAAGGTCATACTGAGGTGTTTTTTTTTTTAATTTTTTCATCTTGCCACAGTTTTTTCTTAATGAAAATGGAAACAGAGATGTTGTTAAACAGCTAAATTTACCAAACAGCTCTTTTTTAGGGAGTTAACTCAGCAGGAAACCTTTTATAGTTTCCTTTTTCTAGGTCAAAAGAAAAATATTGCACTCCGTCTCAGGGGATTTGGAAGTGCTCCCAAGAGAATTCTAAAACCAGAACCGTGGCTGCTTAACTGACAATTAGAGAAAGGCAGACCATATTAGAACATTCTAGAACCCTACAGTCTTGCTTTGATATCAGCAAGGGGCGGGTCGGCAGAGTGACTGCCACAGAAATGTTTGGAGTGTACTTTATGACGCTTCTATGAAACAGGGATCTTGGCTGTATCAAGAAGGATATCAAAGGTCTCGCTGGCCTAGGACGGTTGAGTGGGGGTGCAGATATATACTATGTAGACTTAAAGATGGTCACTAACAAAGATTGGAAGAATGTGCTGACTGATTACTTCACAACTCTAGCCAGAAATGCAGCACCTTGCAAAGTCAGTGAAGCCAGCAGTCTAATAAGAAACGGCCTAAGAGTTTAAACTCCAGGAGTTCAGCAAACAAAATGGTGACTACTGCCCAATGTCACAATGAGTGAATTTATTTCTATTGAATTTTGTCTGCTTTTATATGTGTTTATTTGTGGGCATATCTGCACAAAAGTGCACATTCACGTGTGTAATTGTGTATGGAGGTCAGAGGTTGGCACTGGGTATAATTCTGTACAGGATTTTTCTTTTGGGCCACCAACCAGCTCCTGAATCATGACACAGAGACTTATTATTAGTTTTGAATGCTAGGCTTAGCTTAGGCACATTTCTGGCTAGCTCTTTTTATTTAAATTAACCTGTTTCTCTTTATCTATCATTTGCCTTGGGGCTTATTACCTTTCTTACTTTTATATATCTTATTTTCACTTCTTCTTTATGTCTGGCTGGCAGCATCTGCCTGGCCTCTTGCTCCAGACAGCGCCCTAGTTCTCTCCTTCTCCTGTTGTTCCTAGATTTCTCCTCCTATGTAGTCTCTCTGCCTACCAGCCCCACTTGTCCTTTTTCTGCCTAGCTAGTGACTGTTCAGTTCTTTATTAGACCAATCAGGTGCCTTAGGCAGGCAACGTGGAACAAATGCAACTTATCTTTACATAATTAAACACACATCCTTACATTGTTAAACAAATGCAGCATAAACAAGAGTAACATGCCTTAACACAGTTAAAGTAATATTCTGCAGCATAAACAATTGTAACACATCATTGCCTTGTTAAAATAATATTCTACAACATCTTTCTTAATCCCTTTCCACATTACTTTTTTTGACAGGGTCTCTCACTGAACCCAGAGTTCACCAGCTTGGCTAGACTGGCTGGCCAGCAAGATCCACTTGTCTCCATTTCTGCTAGCACTGGGGTTACAGGCACATGCTGATGATAAAGCAGAAGTCAGAGTTCCCTTTTGGGGTGTATATCTTGTTAAAAGAATTTAAGAATAGACTCAGATGGAAGCTCAAGGATAATTTTATTGGAGTTTAAAAGAAAAATCCTAGGGCCGAGGAGATGGCTCAGCTGTTAAGAGCACTGGCTGTTCTTGCAGAGGACCTGGGTTCAATTCCTAGCACCCACATGGTAGCTCATAACCATCTGTAACTCCAGTTCTAGGGGATCTGACACCCTCTTCTGGCCTCTTTGGCCACTGCATGCACACTGTGCACAGTCACCAAACATCTATAGCCACCAAACATCTATAGACACAATATAATAAAAATTTAAAAATAATAATAAAAGGAAAGAAAAACCCAGGGCAGCCTAGCTAAATTTCAGCAGCTAGGTGAAGGAGGGCAATAGAGGAGAGAAGGAAAAGACTCTGGCATTTAAGCTGGCATGGAGGTCATACATGGCAGACTGGCTGCCATATGAAGCGATGGAGGCTTTGGGAATAAGAGGGGGGAAGTCCACAATGTTGGGGGAAGTACAAAATGTTAAGGAAGGCACACTTAGAAAAGATGTAGAAAGAAGAAAAGGAGAAGCTGGGCTTCACAAACTATTCAGAAGAGCAGCAGACTTGCAAACAATATGACGGTTGGGTTGCTGTCATCCTGAGGCCCAGTAGGCTGCTGCACTGGGGTGAGGATTCTGGGGAGGAAAAGTACAGTATCTTATCAGAGGCTGAATCATTCCACCGCCTCTTCAGCATGGCAAGGTGAGCTGCTTTCCTAGGCGGTGTTCTCGGGGCCAGGTGATGGAACCAGCCCAAATGAAACATTGGGTCTCCACTCAAGCCAGAGAGATTTTATTCTTTTGACTGGACACGACTTTCACTCTGCCACACTTGTCTTTTATGTGGGTTCTGAGGGGCTGAACAGGTCCTGGTGGCCAAAGGCACCTTGCTGAGTTATATCCCCATCTCCTCTTTTGCATTTTAGGTTTGTAATGCCTGAAATTTAGCAACCAGGAGAGACCATTTTGCTGGAACCAATCCACATGTTTCCAGACTATCAAGTTAAAATTTATCCATAGAAAAACATTAATTGGTATTTTCTACAGGGTTCTTTTTTGAGCTTTTGAATTATAATTATGAGTGAGAAAAAAATGGAAGTCTTTATTTGGGTTGGAAGGGATGGTGTGCTCGTCAGCATCTTGTTTGTTCTGTAGTTAGTTCCTTCTCTCACTCCTTATTTTAGGTCGCCATGCACATTTGGATGGTAAAGCCAGGCCCTCAGCAACTCTGCTAACATCAATCAACAATTTAGTTTATTCACATGGTAATTGTTCCATTTCCGACTAACCTTGTGTTTCAGCAAGGTTATTACCCTCAGTGGATACAAACTGGAGCAATTTGGCACTCTGAAGTCTTAGTATTTTGTCAGAATTCTTTTTTAAACATGAGAGAATAGGAGCAGAAATAGCATATAAATAGCTGCTTCATAAAGGTGTCATTGGTGGTCTCAGACACATAAGACATAAGATCACCCCTTGGGGCCACACGCCTTAATGCCAGAGGGAGTATAGAAAATAAAGAAGCCTACTTTAAGGCATTAGGAATGGGGAAGGAAGGGAGTGTCTTGCACTGTGGGGAAGAGAGGTAGGAATATAGAGGATGCGGCCGAGGTGTGGAGGAATGGTACCTCAGGTGTGCACAGCATGGGCTGGGATGTGCTTCAGCCTTTAGATGTCCAAGGTCTAGTTTCATGTCAGCTGTCGTTTTCTTGGAATATGAACACCTAGGGAGTTTACAAACTCAGATAGACTATTTAGCTATCTCTGTAGCCTCAGAGATCCCAGAATCCACTATGAGGACTGGGTGCTGAAGATTGAAGACACTGTGGTAGTTTGAACGTAAGTGACCCCCATAAACTCATAGGGAGTGGCATTATTAGGAGGCGTGGCTTTGCTGGAGGAAGTGTGTCACTGTGGGGGTAGGCTTTGAGGTCTCCTTTTCTCAAGCTGTGCTATGTGACACTCAGACCACTTCCTGTTGCCTTCAAGTCAAGATGTAGGACTCTCAGCTACTTCTCCAGCACCATGTCTGCCTGCATGCCACCATGTCGCACCATAAGGATAATGTACTAAACCTCTGAAAATCTAAATTGTTTTTCGAATATAAGAGCTTCTGTGGTCATGGTGTCTCTTCACAGCAGTAGAGATCCTAACCAATACAGGCACAGAGAGCTATGGTGCCTCAGATATTTAGCATTTCCTTCATGAAGTCTAGGATCCTAGGGAGCTTGTCCAGACTTATAGGCATATTCCAGGTGGGGTACCTGCTAGTACCTATAATTCTGCAGGGAAATGTGGTCGGATTAGCCCATAACTCAAGCCTAATATGACTGGAGAAAATAAGAGTTCCCTTTTGTGGGTTATTAGTCTTGTTGACAAAAGAATTTAAAATCGGAGCTAACAAGATGGCTCAGTGGGTAAAGTATTTGCTTCACAAGCCTAATGACCCAATTTCAATCCACAGGATCCACATAAAGGTGGAAGGAGAGAACTGACTCTGTGGAGTTGTCTTCTGTCTTCTACACATGTTATAGCACATATATGGTGTACTGACATCCACACATAACAACACACACATTAAAAAATAAAACTTAATAAAGGGGTTTAAAAATTATCTCCAGGGGAGTTTAAGGACCATTTTATTTCATTTTGAGAGAAAAACAACATGGATGCCAGATTTAAGTCTCGGCAACTGCTGGAGGAGGGAGATGGAGAAAAGGATGGGAGGTGGCCATGCCTCTTTGAGTTAGGGTTGAAGAAAGCTGGCATGTGAAGCAACAAAGTCAGTAAGCAGCTGCATGGCTTCAGCAAAAGAGTGAGCTATCCCTGTATAGCTATCGCTGTCCTCTCAGAGATCCCAGAATCAACTCTGAGGACCAGAGTCAGGGAAAGTGTGTTTAGGTAGCAAGGGGTTGGAGAGAAAGACAGGAGGAGAGAAAGAGAGTGGAGGAGAGGGGATGGGAGAGGAGAAGAGAAGAGTTCTGTAGAAACTGCCTCAGAAGAAGGGCTTCTGGAAGGATAAGTATATTTTCTAATTAAGGGCTTAATTATTCCTCCCATTGCCTTAGTATGTCTTCTGGTAAATCAGATTTCCTGAGAAATGGTCTCTTAGCCAGGTGATTGACAGACCCAGTTAGATTAACTCTTAAGGGAGGAGACAATAGCGTAACCTTCTAATCTTTGGAACAGATCAAAAGGTCCTCTTTTTACCTAGGACCAGAAGTAGATGGTCTCTACTCTTTTGACCGGCAGGAAGTATCTTTCCTTAACCACCCTCAGCAGAACCCTAGTGTCTCTACCTTCTCATGTGGTCTTTTAAATCCCCAGGTGGGGCAGTTTTAATGTCTACTTTTCTTGTGTTACCAGGAAACAGGAAAGGGAGTCCACAGTGAACTATGGGGAAGGGGCCATCCTCAATGGATTCAAGCCTGCAAATCTCTGTAATTCCCTACCAGTAGGAAATAGAATGTAAGAAGTAAAGCTTCAACACAAAGACTCAAGCATAGCATGTATCCATGAAATGACTTTTCTTGTGTTATCAGTGACTTGTGAAGCTGCAAGGATGTCTATGCATGGGTGCATGCCCAGCTGTTTCCTATAAATCATGTTTTTTCCATAGTTTTTATATTTTAGTATCAGATCTTTGGAATTTCTAAAAACAGGTAACAAGAGCAGACTTAATTAAAACAAATAAATGAAAATTGACTTCAAAAGCTAAGTAGAGGGCTGGGGAGACACTCAGTGGGTAAAAACACTTTTTGTGCAAGCATGAGGCCTGCATTCAAATCCCAGCACCCCCTAACAAGGCAGGCATGGCTACACACACACTTCAGTGCTCTTGTGGGAGGAGACAGGAGGATTGCTGGTGCTTTCAGGTTCAGTGAAAGCCTAACTTCAGGTTGAATGGCATACCTCTTGCTTTCTATTTAAATCTTATCCTCTGTCAGGGCCCCTGAAGATGGCCGTGGGGTAAGTCACTGGGTCTCCTTTTCTTTCTCCTGAACGTGTCCATATTGACCAAATCTTTTTCTATTTCTTCACTATTAATCTGGCTCTTTTAATTGGGTTATTGAGGGCTAGTGCTGAACCTGGCTTGTTGGGTCATAGGCTGTGACCCCTAAATCAGGTAACAGTCTGGATGTGAAATGTTTCCCCATAGGCGCATGTGTTTGAACACTAGACTCTTAATTGGTGGTGCTGTTTTAAGGGGTCGTGGAACTGTTGGGAGATGAAGCTTGCATTGGAAGAGGTGGCTCACTGGGTGGGGGAGGGGAGGTTAAAGTTTTAGCTCCTGGCCTTACTTCCTGTCTGCGCTATGATGGATTCTACCCCTTCTTGAACTGAGCCCAAAATCACCCCGTCCTTCCTTAAGTCGCTATGTCAGGTATTTTGTCATGGCAATAAATTAGCTAATACAACAGCAAATCATGAGGACCACTGTACAATCACAACTGTGAACAGAGCTCACACAGGAGAGGGTCCTAAGACCTGTCCTGGAGAGAACTATCCCAGCATAGACCAGAAAGGCCTAAATGGACAGGCACGCTCGGTCGTATGGAATTTAGCTGAGTGCAAAGGACTTTAAGAGCGCAATAGCACAGACCTGAAGGATGGACAGAGTGGAACACGGAAGCTGAAGTGGGGGAGGGGCAGGGCCTGAGCAATTGCAGCTTTGAAAACTGCAGTAAGGTGTCTTCTCCCGTCCTGATACCAACGGAGACCTTTAAAAGGGTTTGACTGTAATTATTCAGCCACCTATAAGGCTCCACCTCTGGGTCCTAAAGGCAGGCACATGTGGGCGGACCCTTGGGAACAAAGGGCCCTCGTGACCCATGTGCACGCTTGCGTGGTTACCTCCATGTGCGGCTCAACTAAAGGTCGCCCACCATCTGTGTCACCAGTGTCTGATGCACTCACGCAAACCCCCTGTGCATATGTGCAAGGTGTAGAGTCACCCACCATCAGCGTCTGACGTAGTCATGTCTTCCCCCTGTGCGCATGTGCTAGGCGGCCTTTAAAAGCTGAATGCACCATCTTTGCGCTCCCCCCGCCCCCGTACACGTTTTGTCAGGCCTGTGAGCACATCCCTTCTCTAATAAACTCCTAAGTGGGTTTGTTCACGTCTTGTGTCTTCTTCTCACTTGCTTCGGGCATAACATTTGGTGCTGAGACTTGAGAGATTTTCCCGCCCCAGGCCCCTATCCCAGGGCTGGAATTTCCAGTCCCAGGCCCCTAACCTGGGGCTGGGATCTGCCCTGGACTCCTGGGACCGGAATGGCAACTGGGGATTTTCTTGAGAACAACCCATGTGTTCCATATGCCTGAGTGCGACCTCTCCAAACAACACCAGCTTCCAATGGTGAGTGTTCCCATTCTGGTCAGCTTAACTGTTTCTTCGAACCTGAGGAATTGATTGGTTGAGCTCCCGGCAACCATCTGGAGTTCCTGGAGACGGGGTACTGGCCCCAACCACGGTCTTCAAGGCTGTGGTTGTTCCCTTCGCTGGCATTCATCTGTGGTTTGCTTCCCTTAGTTAAGCTTGTGTTTGGAACGGCCCAGGGCCGACCCACCCGCAACTGAGGGCCCAGGGTCCCTCAGATCTTCCTTTCTCTTTTTTTCATTTCTTTTCTTTCCTTTTTTCTTTTCTGAGGCTGCTTGGAGCAGCCTCTGGCCTCTCTGGGTTCAGGTCACCAACTGGATCCAGCCAGGCCTTACCTTCCCACTCGTGGCTTGAGGGGATACCCACATGAGTCTTGCAAAGGTCCTGCTGGTTTATACCCCGCCCCACAATCAAGAGACGTCTTCTGTGGAGCTTTGCAGTGTCACTGTTTTTGTGGGTTTACATGGCTTTAACCATGGGAAGCAAACCTTCCAAGCCTATCAATCCAGCCTCCCCCTGGGGTGCCTTTTAGAGGCCCTAAAACCTCAGGCCTTAATGCCCTACCTGCAGACTCCTACACTCATCCACCTTTGTTCAAAATACTGGTCTCGTTACAATTTAGATGGAAATCTAAAGTGGCCACCTAATGGCACCTTTCATCCTGATATTTTATGGGAGCTTTCTAACTATTGTCAGTGCACAGGCAAATGGAAGGAGCTTCCCTACATCCAAGCCTTTTCCTATTTCAGCTCTAAGTGTAAGCCCTCTGTCCTTGCAAACTGTTCACCTGCTCACATGTTTCCGGCTGTGCCATCTGCTCCTGAAGAGCCCCCACTTCCGCTCTGGACCCAGCTAACGAACCTCTGCCTTTTCGACCTCACCGGGAAGCTACCCCCATTCCCTCGGTTTCTGCTCCGGCCCCTTCGGCCCCAGCTCTCACCCCTGCCTCTTTAGCTTCTGCAGCTGCCTCACCACCTCTCGCCTCCACTCTGCAGCTCCCTCTCTCCCCTCCCAACCTGCTCCAACAGCCCTGATAAATCATTCTTCTTCTCTGGTGCCTGGCTGCGGCAGCCGCCCTGCTCCGGTACCCACCTTTACCCCTCCTCTCACACATTTGCATACTGCCATAGAACCTAACCCTAACCAAGCCAAGCCCGCTACAGTTCTTCCGTTGCAAGAGGTGGCCAGCATAGATGGATTGATTAGGGTATGTGTTCCTTTTTCACTCTCAGAACTTTCCCATATAGAAAAATTACTGGGTTCCTATATGTCTAATTCTACCACTTTCATAAAACAATTCCAATATTTTACCCAATCCTATAATCTCACCTTTCATGACATCTATATGATCCTATCTAATAACCTACTTCCTGAAGAGTACAGGTGAGTTTGGGAGCAGGCCAGGCAACATGCAGACGAGATTCACCAAACTCTTGCCTCCCACCCTCCCAGAGCAGAGGTGGTACCAGAGCAAGAGCCGCACTGGGATTATAATACTCCAGGTGGGATTTTAGCTAGGGACCAGTTTTTTACTTGCCTCCTGGCAGGTCTCCGTAAGGCTGCCCTCAAGCCAGTAAGCTACACTAAGCTCTCAGAGATCATTCAGGATATGAAGGAAAATCCTTCCACATTTTTGGAACACCTCACAAAAGCTCTGTTACAGTGTACTAACTTAGATCCAGAGACCACGGAAGGCAGACAGTTATGAATGACTCATTTTTTTTAAATCAGTGCTACTCTGCCATTAGGGCTAAGCTTAGATGTTTGGAGAAAGGCCCCTTGACCCCACAGGCAGAAGTCCTAGAGCTGGCTTTTAAGGTGTACCATGCAAGAAATGACAAAGCCCACAATCACTGTCACGTGTTAACCACAGCCTCCTGACTGGCCGAGGTGACAGACTGCCCAATCTGTGCTGTCTGTGCTGCTCCCCCACCCCCCGGGGCTCGAGAACCACCAGGTCTGTGTTTCAAATGTGGTAAAACCGGTCACTGGGCCAGAGCATGCCCTAATCCTAGTCCTAGGAGACCTTGTCCGAGGTGTCATAGGGAAGGTAGATTGGGCAGTAGATTGTCCTTGTGCACATAGTGGCATGGAGACATCGGACCCAGAACATTCCCAAGATGGGAATAGATAAGTGAGGCTACCCAGGGTCCTTTGACCTGACCACAACCATCATCTGTAATGAGGAGCCATGGGTAAATATCATGGTATCAGTGCGGCCCATCTCCTTTCTCTTGGACACTGGAGCCACATACTTGATACTGAGGGAATTCTGGGGGCCTACTTCTCCTTCTAGTTTCCCATTGTTGGGGTAGGGGACATCCTTATCTACCTCAGGAGTCCCCACCAGTTAACTGTGTGTTTAGGGGAATTTATCTCACTCATTCATTTTTAGTTATGCCAACGTGCCCAGTACCTCTCATGGGAAGGGATTATTTTTAACAAAGGTAGGAGCCTCCATTTCCTTTGCTCCCATTTACCTTACCCTAGACTCTCCAGCAGCTCCACTCCTCCTTCTCCTAGCCTCCCAACCTCCCAACCCTAATGTGTCTTTTCCTCTACCAGCCTCCCAGGTAGACCCCCAAGTCTGGGACACCCAAAACCCCTCTGTTGCTAGACACCATTCCCCCATTGTTATCCGATTACAAGATCCTACTAAGCACATTACCCAAGCTCAGTACCCTCTCTCTCTTCCTTTCTTCCCCTTCTCCCGGTCCCCTCCCGCTACCCCCCAACCCCTCCTCCCTCTCCCTTCTTCCTTGAAAGAGGGCATGGTGCCCTGCCCTGTTGGAAGTCCAAGGCCCACCCCCCTCCCTCCCAGCCTTGGAAGGAGTGCATTCAAAAAGACTCGGTTCCCAA